>ML661897.1:1669309-1815636 GCA_007570785.1 Antilocapra americana
TGATATCATGGCATTGTATGGCAAAAACAATAAAAGGGGGGGGGAAGGAAAAAAAAATAAAGCAATGCAGATTTTAGCGGAAAAAAAAAAGTTAGTCAGCGATGGCCTTCAGGCCAAGTCATTCTCTCAGATTCTGATAGTTACTAAGAATCAATTTTTTTTTTAACTCCTGAAGCTATTTGTGCCAGATTATTATAACAAAAATGTAACTAGGTAAATACCACATTATCATTTAATAAAAATGACAGCAATCAGAAAATGTTTCTGGGAAAGCTGAGGGAAAGGCTTTGTTAATATTTAGTGGAGGCAAGTTGCAAAAAGAAATTGCTTGAAATTTGCTGAGGAGAACAACTGTAAATGTGGGGGAAAACCATAAAAAATGAGCAAGGGTTTTTTGTACTCAGATTGCTTTGCAAGGATTTTAAGTTCTGACTTCACTCTGAAGAAACCAATTTGCAGGGCGTTTTTAGTATGTGATGCTTTATTGGTGTGGCTTTGCTTGGAAGATGATGCAGAGCTCCAGTTAACAGACCCACGTTCAAATAGAAAGCCTTGGCTCTAGGTTAAAGGATTGGCAGATGAACACAAGTTGGTATTTTAAATTCAAGTAAAATATTGAAGGTATCATTTTTATAATTTTGTGTTATAAACATTTTTAAAATTAATTGATTGATAGCCTCCCCTAAAGCTTATTATAGGGTATCTGTGTGTGTATTCACACTTCTCTTTTTTGTGGTCATTAGAGTGTGATTGATACCATTTTATACATATGTTTTAATATCTGGTCTTGCTTAACAGTGTATCTTGGAGATCATTTGGTAAGGATAGAATGTCTTAAGAACTTTAGAAAGTTGAACAGCATCTCACTTTATGAATTTAACTTATTTTACTTCTCTACTAGTGACTACTTACATTATTTCCAGTCTTAAAAAAAAATTCTGCGAAGAATTTCTGGCACATACGTTATGGTATTGTATGTAAATACATCTATAAGATAAATTCTGAGAAATGACCTTATTGCAGTCTATTTTGATGGCATTAGAGCTGATTGATTTTTGTTCAGGATTTATGTGTTAGAATTTGCTTTGTGATATTTTGTCTTAGTTTTGAACAACCAGTATTTTACCCTGAACATGTACTTAAACTGATTGAAATTTATGTAGAAAAATGTTTATGATTTGAATTTGGAAATCTTTAGTCTAAATACACACTTCCCAATCATTTTTACAACTTAAATTTTTTAATTAATGTTTTTAATAACAGGAGGTATCTTAGGCACACAGCTATTTACTAGAGTAGAACAGACTGTACCTCCTTCCTACTCTGTCAAGAATCTGTATTTCATAAACACCAATCCAGAACATTTAGCAACTGTAAGAGATATAGCCAATCTTAAAATGAATTATCATATATACAATTTCTGCCTTTCTGGGTCTTTCAGCTATTAAATACATAAATAAATAAAATAAATATAATTTTTAAATATTTTTTAGGTTGCAAGAATATTTCTTAATTTTCTTTTGGATTAAATTTTTATTTTTTCCCTCATTTCATTAGTAAACTTATGAACTATAAGGTAAATTTCCATTATATTTTTTTGTCCTTGAATTTTGTCTTTTGATTGGCACATATCTTGCTGATCCATACCAGTAGTTCATGAACTGCAAAGAATAAAATCCATAGGATTCTGTCATCAGTTGTATTCTGTGAGTACTTTCAGTGAGATATTGGTACTTGTTTAGATTTGTACCATTTTGGGGGAATCTAAATTCATAGCTGAAAAATTAAGTATGTGTATTGTAAAACCAATTATAAATTCCCTGTTTATGTGGAACTTTTCCTAGGGAAATATTCTGGATGGGGGGAATTTCATTTACTCTTTAAGGGATAAATATTATTTATATCACCTTGGTAACAGCTAGACCACAGTCATGCAATATGTTTGGTATCGCTTTCTGAATTAGACAGTGCTGAACACTGGTTAACAACACAGATTTAAGACTGACCATTTTTAAAATAAGGGAGGGAAATGTGTTTTGAAAATTTTTGTAATCACTAGTTTAGGTGGCAAAACTAATTTAATTTTTCTGAGAATGGTGAATTATCTCCTATGTGAAGAATATGTAAGTGACATTACCCTTTTTTATTGGTTCTTTTGTGAAAGAAAAGAAATCGTGTTGTCTTTTTTAAAATATATATATATATATTTATTTAAATTGTCTGTGTCACATGTCAGTTGCAGCACGAGGGATCTTCCGTCTTCACTGCAGCGTGATCTTTAGGTGGGATCTTTTAGTTGTGGCATGTGGGATCTAGTTCCCTGGCCAAAGACTGAACCCAGGCCCCCTGCATAGGAGCACAGTGTTAGCCCCTGGATCGCCAGGGAAGTCCCAAATCTCGTTGTCTTTTTTAAGCTACGGAGATGCAGTGACTGTTGTGAGTCTGTGTGAGTATATAAATCCATACACACATTTATACAGTATATAGAATATAGGGCTTCCCTGATAGCTCAGTTGGTCAAGAATCTGTCTGCAGTACAGGAGACCCCAGTTGATTCCTGGGTCAGGAAGATCCACTGGAGAAGGGATAGGCTACCTACTCCAGTATTCTTGGGCTTACCCTTGTGGCTCAGCTGGTAAAGAGTCTACCTGCAATACAGGAGTCCTGGGTTCAATTACTGGGTTAGGAAGATCCCCTGGAGAAGGGAAGGGCTACCCACTCCAGTATTCTGGCCTGAATAATTCCATGGACTGTAGAGTCATGGGGTTGCCAAGAGTCGGACACGACTGAGCGACTTTTACTATATAGTATATGTGTATGTAGTTTTTAAGTTTAAAATATATCTGATTAAAAATGGTAAGAGCTTATAAGAAAAGCCTTTGCTAGGCATTTGGAGTAGCACCGTTTTTTTAGTTATTAGTGGGTAATAACGCTCTGGTGAGCCAGTCTTACTGTAGTTAGTTTATTCTAAGACAGAGCTGTGCAGACGTCAGAAAACATGTTAAGAGAGGAAGAGAAGAGGCGGCGACCCATGGCTTCACATGCATTGGTTTTGCTGAAAGTAAATTAATGCGTTTCCTGTTTGTCTGCTTGCACGGTGACTTCAGGGGTCATATCTCCGGGAGAACATGGGCCACTGTTGGAAGTGGTGCGGGTGTTTGTAAGGATGTATAACTTGGTGCATCTTTAGTTTGCCCGCTGTTTCTTGATTTCTTAGAATTTGGAGCTAATGAGAATGCTCATACTAATTCTGTACTGAATGTTGCTGCAACTTCACCTCACTATTCATAGAAGTTTCAGAGGAACACATCTTTCCTCAAGTCATTGTCTAATATAGCTGTTTGGCCCGTTCATTGGATGGCATCACGGGATGTTTTAGGCATGGAAAAACTGACTTCGGTGGCAGTTTGCTGTCCTGCCTTCCCAGGAGGTCCCCCATTCAGGAAAATCTCCTGCACAGTAGACAGACAGTCTCAGACGTATGGAGCCCCCTGTCCCCCACCAATGCACTCGTGTGTCTGAGGTATCTTACATGGAAACAAAAGTGTGAAAGTGTTAGTCCCTCAGTCGTGTCCGACTCTTTGCGACCCCATGGACTGTAGCCCCCCCAGGCTCCTCTGTTCATGGACTTCTCCAGGCAAGAATACTAGAGTGGGTAGCCATTCCCTTCTCCAGGGTATCTTTCTGAAAATATAACATCTGATTGCCTGCCATCCCTTACCCGCCACTAATAAACCAACCATCTTTCTACATTAATTTCATTTGCGATTCAAAAAAAAATCCCACATTTAGAATTAAAAGAAACATTTAAAAAGTGTGCAGGGTCCTGTACTAAAGTGGCTTGAGACTGCAGAATTATTTTTACATTTCCTATTTATATTTTTTGTATTTTCAAACTTTTCTATAGGAAAAAATGTAATTCAAGGAATTAGCTTCATACCATTATTTCTACATCTATCAGGAAATGAAAAACAGCTGATATACCATTCCAAGAAGAAAAATTAGATTAATGAGACTTATCCTTATTGTCCTTGCATAAATTATAAGTGTTCCTTGAGTTCAGGAAACAGGACTACAAATTATCTGGCCATAAATATGTGAAAACAACTTGCCAATTTGAGTCTCTGCAAAAAAATCCAGGTGTGACACTTGAAAAAATCTTGTGAATATTTAAACTTAATATTATAGATGGACATTGATTATGCTGATCAGTGGTCAGAACTGTAATTTATATTTTTAAAAATGGTACAATAAAAATATGTATTTGTTGGGGTAGGATGTATTCTTTTCCCTACTTCCTGATAGCTAGAGCATGGATATGGCTAAGTAAACTGTGGCAAGGTGCAAGTTCCCTAAGGGGAATTTTGAAGCTTAAGGGATTAACAGAAAGGTATGTTGGGTCAATTAGTGCTTGTTCCCAGGAAGTGACCTCAAAGTCCAGGGTCTAATGGGACAGCCTCATCCTGTTGAAACATTCCTTTAGCAGTAACTTGGCTGATGCTGGTTTCCCTTCTTGCCTGACCGGACCTGCTTCCCTAAAGCTCAGTAGATTCCGTAGGTAATCTGACACCCATCAGAATTAGAAGCAACAGCCTAATTTTTGCAATAGTAACAAATGTATATATAATGAGACTTGTACATTGTAGGATCTACCTCATGTCCCTTTGAATGTTTCATAGTGCCCATTTAAAGACCATGTACACTGTATGTGTTACTGTTTGTTTTCCAGACAGACCTAAGTGGCTTTTCTAATTAATTTTCCTTGTTTTGGATATGTCTATTAGGTAGTTAGCTGTGATTTGCCACTCTGTTGAGCAGAAGATATATTGAGAAGCCACTGTTTGCCAGCCACTGTTCTAGATGCCAGAGATACTGACATGCAAGAGATACCTTTCCTTCCTTTATGAAGCTTACCTTCTCATTGAAAGAAGATAGAAAATAAACATATAAACCAATATATAAAATATTTTGGGGCATGGGTAAGGGAAATGAAGATGATAACATGAGATAATTAGTGGGGAGAAGATGCTGCTTTACCTAGGATAGTCAGGTTGGGCTTTTGAAGAAGCGATATTTAATAGTAAGAAGACATGAAGATCTACAGAAAGAATATTCCAAGATGAAAACACATGCATGCAAAGATCCTGACACAGAAATAAGCTGGTATGTGTGTGGCCAGAACCCAGGGAATGAGGGGTGAGTGGGAAGAGATGAGGCTGGAGAGTCAGACAGGCGCTCGTAATGTCGGACATTACAGACCACAGGAAGGATTTCAAGTAGGAAGCTTTGCAGAGTCTTAAGTAGGAAAGTGATGTCATGCAAATTGATTTATGCTTTTGAAAGATTACTCTGGCTGTTCTGTGCAAGCTGGACTTTACGGAAGAAGCACGGAGGAAGAGGAATTGGTTAGGGGCCTATAGCAACAGGCAGATAAAAGGTATTGCTTACTTGGCTCGATTTGTATCCATGGAGAAGTGGTTTCTACTGGCTGTTCTTAAGCACAGATGATCTTCTTTAAGAGCTAGTCCTAGTATGCATGCCACTTTAGCCTGTGCTTTCCAAAGTATGGTTGTAGAACAAGATTTAGAGTCTGTTGTAGATTATGGAGCATATATGTATACCCTGCTCACTGGTTAATGTGCAGGAGAGTATATAATGCCAGAAGGGAGGCGCTGTTGGCCTTCTTCTGTGTATACGGAAGCCAGCATCATGTTGAGCAGGACAGTATTATGGGGCGAAACTTATGCACAGGGATATTGAAAAAGAGAGAACATAATGAGTATTCTACTGTGATTTGAAGATCTGTGTGTTGTTAACATCCTTCTCTAAAAGATAAATGTTGCTCTCAGGAACAAGTGAAAGAAACACTAGAATATATCACAGTGAGTGAAATCATGAAACTTTAAATGCATGAAACATTTATTAAGACCATGAAGAAATAGAAGTGGTAGGCATTATACTAAATGAAGTAAAACTGGTATTAAGATAGAAATGACTTATTTTTGGAGATATCTCATTTGCATTAATATCATTTTCTGTGTGATAGAAAAGATTTTATAATGGATATAGTTACTTTTTAGAAAAACTTTAATCTCAAAAAGCCATTCATATACTTCTGCAACGATCCCTTTGCTGTTAGACCTAGCAACAAGCTTTGTATCTGTGGTCTCTTACCTAACAGTCTCTTTCAAGATTTATAATTTAGAATGATTTCCTAGCTAGCCATATGTACACCTTAAGGGCAGAAATCAGACTATAACTACAGAAATGAACAAAAATTGATTGGATTCTAGTATATCCAGATGTCTGCTCTGAAGAATACACACTTTAGTGGCAACTTGAAAGAGTAGTTTATGTATTTGAATGCTTTTTTTTCCCATTTGATCTGTACCACATGTCTCTAAGATGGAGGGACTGTTTCAGAGATCCTCATTTGAGGAACATGAAAAGTGTGACCAAGAAAAGGTTTACTTGGACACAGCAGTGATATAGAATGGACTTGCCTTGACTGAGTTTAGATCTGTGGATGTCTGATTTTTTTGTAAAAACAGAAATTTGCCATTTGCCGGCCAGACTGGAAGTGTTTTCTGTTTTCTTCATCAAAAACCTTGGACTCCCTCCCACAAGGTCTTCTCTCTCAGACATTTTTTTCTCTTTAACTTTAGTTCTTAAGTTCCATATGTAAACAAAGTTCAACTAGTTAGGAAAAAGTCCCTCTAGAAAAAAAAGCCTCTAATTGGGAGGCCAGATGGTAAGCATTATTCAGCTGATGGGGGGTGTGTAGATTTCAGGGAAGGTGTGGTAATCTGATCCGGTTCTGCAGCTGTGACCTCTCGTTCTAAAACAGCCTCTTTCCTCCCTGTTTTTTGCTTCTACATTCCAGCACCTCTCCTTCCATCTTTGTGGGCACCGGGGCCCTCACAGATAGATTTGACAGATGCAGAAGAAAGGAATGATGAAGCTTGCTCTGCTTTTTATCCCAGCCCACAATGTATTTTGAGTAGTATTCTCCCCATGTTACTTGTAATATTGGCAAATCGTGTGGAATGTAACCGCTCTTGTTCAGCCCACCGAGAGAGTCTTTCAGGACTTAAATTGCCATGAGCCCATCAGGATGTCTTTAGGGCATCTCCCATCTGAACTTATGCAGTTACCTCAAGCTAAAGATAAATAGAACCAAGGGCCTCATTCCTTCAGTGAAAGGTGGCACCATCCTTCCTTCTCCCAAATGCAAAAATCTAGAAATCATCCTCAACTCATCTCTAAAATGCTTTACCAGCCTTTTCATAATTCTCTTCTCTCATTGCCACTGCCTCTGTTCAGGCTTTTCTTATTTCTCCTCTAGAGTTTGGAAATACCTGGTTTTGCTTTCATCTTTATCTCGATCATTTTTTTCTTCCTTTCTCTTTCAGTGTTATCTATTAAACCAGATTCTGGCCAGTGAGGCTGATGAAATTAAAATCTCATAGGGTAGATAAGATCAGTATTTCTTATATGTTCTGCAGCCATATATTATAGTGTGTGGCTATTCTGAGAGTCAGTGCTGGAAAAGCTTCAAATGTCTTTGCCAGCCTGTGTATGATCTTGGACATCTTGTCTTCTGGTTCTTCTGCTTCTGACTTTATAATAAGCAACCATAAACTACTTGTGCTTCCTCTTTCTTTCATGCTGTTGCATAACATTCCTTGGTATTATGCCTTACTCTGTGGGGATTCATCCATCAGAAACATTCTGGAAATATGCAAACTACGTAAAGGACTGAATCTGTTGAGTACCACAATATTTTATCCATTATCTTCAGTAGGTACTGAGCTGACCTGTGAGAAACTCCAAAATGATTTGGGGCTTCCTGAGCTTCTCTATGGTCCTCTCTTTTCCTTCTTGTTATTCTTGTCACATCCATCTTCAGGTATTAGGAATCTCATATAATGGGATGGTGTCTGAGAACTTTTTGAAATGCCAGGTCTTCGTGGTGTAAAACGTGCTTCCACATTTTGCCCTGGAGGAACTCCGCCCTGGTACTGTGCTACACCAGCCTACATGCATTCTGTCTCCCACGCCGGCAAAAAGTAGTGTGGTCAGGTAGAGGTGCTTTTACATCTTGTATCTCAGTTTGATCCCCATCACACCCAGTGCAGGGGGCCAGGGGCTATTGTTTCTCTATTTGCCACATATGGAGCCTGGGGGCTCTTTGCATTCTTATCTACCTGCCTAATGGGTATGCGTGCACTTGAATCTCCTCAGATTATGTATAGGCAGACTGTCCACAGATCATAGATCCAGGGTCCCCGATGCACTTCTCATGTTGCCTGGCCCGAATGGATTATGGTTGGCTCCTTTTTACTACAGGGGGTTGGACGTAGTTTTTGGTTTAAGAGGCCTGGTGGTAAATCTATAAATTGAGCCGAGTTGATCTCATGCTGTTCAGTCACTATTGCTGAGGAGCCTAATCACTTAGGAATTTGCCAAGGCCTCTTTTCCATCGCAGTAGTCACCTTCAGCTTTGTTCCTCACACCTCTGTGAAAGAGTGGGGAAGGGAGAAGAAAGGAAAGCTCTGCGTGATTGATTTTAGATGTTAGTTTTTGAGGTCTGTACTGAGTCTCTTAAATTAGTTGGGTCTTGAAGATCCAAACACCGAGCATTGGAATGTGTGGTTGTGAGGGTGGGAGAGGACTTGTAGTTCTTCAGTGAAACACCCATGTGTGTTAGCTCCCTGTCAGGCCACAGAGTTCCCACTTCCCGTCTCTAATAGGGCAAGGCTTCTTGCATGGTTGGTAAAACACATTGGACTAGTTCTGGAGACAATGGCTTTTATCCCAAAGATCTTGCTCTTTTTGAATTTAAAAATTAGAAGAAGTTATAAATAACAAATGACTGTATTTGAATTCTATTACTTTTGAAGAAAGGCAGTTTGAGCAAACCCATGAGAATAAGGATGTTCCCTTCTGCTGCCTGGAAAGGAAAAAAGATCATGTTCTTTAAAATAAATCCATTGAGATGCATGTTGCTGGTATCTAATCCAGCTCTGAATTTGAGCTCAATTAGAGCTTTGATGAAAGAGAAAGGGAAAAGGAGTCTTGAAAGAATGTTCTGCCATTCATGAAAGGCCTGCATGTTTTTAGTTTCCAAGTAAATGGAATAATAGGACCATGTATTTTCCATCCAAGCATTTTCCATCCTGAGAATAATTCCCTTCCCAGCTTCTCAATGAATAATGCATTATATCTGAAACTCAAGAGGCATTCCTTTGATTTTCCTTTATGTTTAGCTTTCTGAGTGATTTTCAAGCAAGGAAATTCAAGGACTTGGAATGAATGCTTTATTAACATTTTTACTTGAAGTTCAAATAGCTCCATGGCCATTATCTCCTGATATTTGAAATATTTTTTCTTTTCTCTCCAAGGAAACCCTAAGGTATTGTATTTATTAGAAAATGAAGCACCTTGGCCAGTCTTCAAAGTGAACAGCAGTTTAAAACCAATAGACATTTGTGTTTAGAACAAAGAGCTTTATGGGGGTACTTTGCTCCTTTCTTTATTTTTATTTCCCCGCTGAAAAGTTTCAAAAAAGAAAGCTCACATTCAAAACTGGGCTGTTTGGGAGACTAAATCTCATTTGTTTACATTTTGTGAAACTCATTCCTTGAGGCTCATCTGATTCCCGACCCCAATCCAAGCCTCCCTCTCCCTAGGCCAGTACCATTTAAATCAAAATATTCCAGTGCACTTCTGGGATTATCCCCACTCCCTGTCTGCTCATTGTGTAGCCTGATTATATTAACACATAAGGGGCCCATCAAGTGAGATGTAATGGGACAAGACCTCGCCCACCCCATCATGTTCTCTTAGCCTAGGATCCCCAGCTCATCCTGGGGGTAACACAGTGGTAGATTTTAACACTATTTCAAAACTTCCTTTTTCTCTGGAAGCCAAATGAATGACTTCAGCAGCTAAATAAATTCAAATTAAGAATATAATTTGTTTTCCATCCCTTTATAGTTACAGTAAAATCTTACATGATTAGACGAGTTGGGAAAGCAAGAGAATTTAAATAGGAAAACATCTAAAGCATACAGTGTTGGCTTAAAAAATTCAATGTTATTAATTTAAGAAGTGGGAATATAACATTTTCTGGAGTGTAGACTTTGGAGCCAGGCTTTAAGAGCAGAAACCCTGGGGTTTGCCTCTGGTCTGCCACTTTCCAGGACCATGGCCTTTATTTTTCTGGTTCTCAGTTTCTTCCTCTGTGTGGTGGGATAATCGTTTCTATCTCATATGGCTATGGTACAGATGAAATGAGTTAATATTTGTAAAGTATATAGAAAAACACCATTTAAATGATAGCAAATATACATTTTATCACTGGAAATTGCTACTTCCAAACAGGGTTGTGTTATGGAGCAGATAATAGTGATATTATTATTATTGTTTCTGATAAGATATATGGAGTGATTATTTTCTTAGCCCTTGAAGCTCAGCTGGTAAAGAATCCTCCTGCAATGCAGGAGACCCTGGTTCGATACCTGGGTCAGGAAGATCCTCTGGAGAAGGGAACGGCTACTGGCTCCAGTATTCTTGGGCTTCCCTGGTGGCTCGGATGGTAAAGGATCCGTGTGCAGTGCAGGAGACCTGAGTTTAATCCCTAGGTTGGGAAGATCCCCTGGAGAAGGGAATGGCTACCCACTCCAGTAGAATTGCCTGGAGAATTCCATGGACAGGGTTGCAAAGAGTCGGACATGACTGAGCGACTTTCACTGACTCACTCATTTACTCCTAAAACAAACCAAATGAGGTAAATGTAATTATTTCTACTTTTCAGATGAGAAAACAGGTAAGAAAACTAATCTGCCACCTACTGTATAGCATAGGCTACTGTATTCAAAACCTTACAGTAACCGATAATGGAAAAAGGATCTGAAAAGTATATATATCTGAATCAGTTTGCTATACACATGGAACTAACCTAGCATTATACTTCAATAAAAAAGAAAGTATTTTGCCTAAATTCATCCAATTTAATAAATAGCAAAGCAAAGATTTGAGGTCACACTGAATCCAGAAACTATGCTTTAACTAAAATGAGAGAGCATTTGTCACAGTGATTTTGCCCGAGAACAATCTTATGCTATAAAATACAGTATTTTTATAAGCATCAAAGTGTGTATCCTAAATGCTGAATATCTCTATTTCGTATCTCAGTTGCTTAGCAAACTCTGTTTTGTTCAAAATAATCATCAATGTCTCATAGATAGTCAATTTTGTAAGGTCCTGAATTAATGAGATTTTATTCAATTGCTCATTTTATTGTCAAAACCTTTTCTGATTATTTCAGAAAATGAACATTTCATTTCAAATGATGATCTGATCCCTTTGAAGCTCAGTATTTGGACCTTTAGCTGAAATCATTTCACCATATGGGTGCTCCCTTCATCATTCTATTTTTCTGTTCTCTCTTCTTTAAACCTCCCCGCTCCCCGACCCTACAGGTGCCTTTATCATCTGCTGGACTCCTGGACTGGTCTTGTTACTCCTCGACGTGTGCTGCCCGCAGTGTGACGTTCTGGCCTATGAGAAGTTTTTCCTTCTGCTTGCCGAGTTCAACTCTGCCATGAACCCCATCATCTACTCCTACCGCGACAAGGAGATGAGCGCCACCTTCAGGCAGATCCTCTGCTGCCAGCGCAGTGAGAGCAGCAGCGGCCCCACGGAAGGCTCGGACCGCTCGGCTTCCTCCCTCAACCACACCATCCTGGCTGGTGTTCACAGCAATGACCACTCGGTGGTCTAGGAAAGAAACCTAAGATGAGATGCGGCCATCATCTGTTGAGGGATGAACAGCCTCCCCCTCCCCAAAGGCCAGGGCCGGGTGGGGTGTGAGAAAGAGAGGAAAAATACATTCATGTACTTAAACACTAACCCATGGCAGTATTTGTTCCTTGACCCACCAAGACTTGACGTATATTGAGAAATTAGCTTATGTGATACCCCTCATCTTGCTCCCATTCCTTTTGAAAGTAGAAAGTGGAGAGCTTGCAATGGAATTCATACACAGACTCTGGAGTGTCCCCGTGCACTACACTAACTAGTTTTCAAAAGATTTTGTATGGTTTGGTGCAAGTCAGAATAAATTCTGGCTAAGTGAATCTACAACTTCATTTACATACAGGCTTCCCTTTTTTTCTTCTTAAAGGATACATTTCATTTAATAAACATGTTTATGCCTATCAGCATGCTTGTGATGGATAAGACTGTAGATTGTTTTTAAATGATTTATAGCTCCATTTTCTTTCCTTATGTTAGGAAAACTGTAAATTAGAATTACATTTTTAGAAAGCATGCATGAAAATGTATGTATGCAGTATGCCATACTTAAAAAGACAAAAGAGTATCAATTTTAAATTTTCTAGGAAATAGAAAAACCTAGATGTCAAAGCCAGTATTTGTTTAGGTTATGAAACAAACAATGATCTAATCACACTATTACCTTTCTTATTAAAGTGTTGTAACATGTATAAAACAGGAAATGTAAGTTTATTATCAGAAGACTATGTACTCTATAACAGTTATAGATGAGCACAGTGGTGTGGTCCCCATATTTATAGTACCTGAGTACATTCTAATTATCAGTTCATCAGAGGAATTTTTTAATAACCTGTGTTTTTCTGTATTATAATACACAGTCATTGTAGAAAACTTGAAAAATACAGAAATGTATAAAACAGAAAACATACTGATAATATCACAACCCAGAAATAACCACAGTTAACAGCTTTTTCCTCTGTGTATGCTATATGTATATTGTATACCTTTTTATATAATTGCAGTCATACTGTAAACAATTTTATAACCAGTTTGTTTTTTTCCACTGCGAATTGCCACATTTTCCTATGGCATTAAAAATTTTACAAAAACATGACTTTAATGGCTATATAATATTCCATTTAATGGATACAACTCAATTTAACCATTCCTGTATTGTTGATTATGTCTAATTTTCACTATTATAAATAATGTTGCAAAAATTTATGTACATAAAACTTTGTCCATATAATTGATTATTTACTTAGGATACATTCCTGTGAAGGATTTTTTTTTTTTAATGTGAAGTATCTTTTTATGCTCTTACCTTTTATAAAAGGAGATTTCCTACTTTCGCCCTATGTGGGTGGCAACAGTGAGGAAAGCCAGTTAAATTACCTTTTTACAAAGGAAATGCAGTGGTTACTTTAGTTGAGAGTGACTTTTTTATATAACAAAATGGACTAGAAGCAGTCTGTTGTTACAGACTGCCAGGATACCCTACTTAATATGTTTAGCAATTGCAGATTTCATTTGAGCAACAATGACCCAGCTCTTGGTAACCATGACTTTAATGTAGAATTGAAGAAAATGCAAAGAAATCAAACATGCCAAATGAATAAAGGATCACCTTCATAGTAAACAGCTTCTGTCGCAGGTGGGTTGAGTGTGTCAGCATGTGACTAGGTACTGTGTGTTCTTTAGGGCCACCCCCACGGATGCCACCATGTTAGGAGATGCCTATGTAACTGTCCTGGTAAACTAATTATTGCGCCAGTGTGTAGTAATGTGTAACCAGTAAAGTCACGGGCATGAAGCAGGTGTGGGAAAGTCGGGAGTACGTTCCAGAGAGAGATGTCCAGGAGCAGACTGGCTCTTTAGGAAGGAGGAAGTCAGTGCCTGGCCACCGTCTGAGCTGCTGCTGCTGCTGCCAGGTCGCTTCACTCGTGTCTGACTCGTGCGGCCCCAGAGACGGCGGCCCACCAGGCTCCTCTGTCCCTGGGATTCTCGGGCCCACTCAACAAGTGCCCAAACCAGAAGGAGTATGGGGAACCAGTTAGCAGAAAGGTGTCTGCTCAGCTTTTATGCAAAATATAGAGCATTTTATGGAGGAAGGAAAGAAATGAACTTGGACTTTTATTCATGCACACTTATTCTGAAGATGTGGACTCTTTGAAATTTAAAAACATGCTACTTGGACTTTAATAAATCATTCTCAATCTGTGTTTGGTGATGTATGGTTCGGGTCAGTGCTGCTTCTCTTGTTCAAGAGTCATCTGCCTTCTGTGACCTCTCTTCTGTTCCTGCCACAGGGGCTTCTGAACTCACAGGGGAACCCACCGAATGCTTCCCCAGCTCAGAATTGCTTTTTTTTTTTTTTTCAGAGTCATAAGTCTCTTCAGTGTCTGAGAGGTGGTGGTTTGTGTTGTATGAAAGGAGAGATAACATCTTAGATGATACTTCATCTCAGCAGTGTAACTATGTGAGTGAGTTTCTTTTGGAAAAACTAATTTTATAAAAACTTTATGATGACTATGGTAAACTCTCTCTAGGAGTTTATAAACATAAGGTTATCTTTATGTTTTTAGATTTATTTACTAAGAAGATAAAAGTGATAGGTGCCTCCCAGTTATATGCTAATTATATTCTTTTCCATATATTGCTAAGATGTTGGGGGAAAATAACAAAGTGTTTATTCAAATGAATGTCTCAGTGAGTACTTGAAATAGGATTCTGAACATTTAAATTTAGGTAGTTGTAAGACTGTTAGAAATCAAATGCCTCAAAACTCTTATTCACAAATTAACCATGTTTTGTTGCTGTTTTTTTTTTTTTTCCCAGGGAAAACATAATTTCCTGGATTCAAAACCTCAGCTAACATTATACAATTAGTGAGTCTTAATGATTTTCTCATATTCTTTCCCAGTTAGCTATCACTTTATGTTCCATTGTTCATCATCTTTTTGATTTATTCCATGGGTCTCTCAACTTCTAAAATGGAATTTTATGATATTGTTTCCAGCCTTTCTTCTTAAACCCAGAGTGTGACTTGTGCTAGAGAAAAACCATAGAAATGCTTCATTAGGTCCCTTCATTATTACAAGACCTTTTGAAACAAATTGCTTATTTTTTAACACAAAGTGAGTTGTACCTGATCCCAAAGGCTCAGAAGGCTTGGGGTTGTTTCTTTGTGTTGGGATGAACTTGAACTTGGGCACGTCTGACAGAGGAGGTGTGTAATGAAGAACCAAAGCTCTTCCACAGCAGGGATCAGTTGGTCCGTAAGGTTTGTCTGTACTTTGTATAGTCTAAATAAAAGTGCTCTGATTCTTTGATTGATAATGCTCATATTCACAGGTTACTGACTGTTAATCTGTTTAATGATATGGCAGGTAAAGATCATTTACAAATCTAAAGTAGAGATTGGTAAACTATGGCCTATTGGCCAAATCAACCTGTTTTTGTATGACCTGTGAGCCGAGGATGGGTTTTACATTTAAAAATCACTTGAAAGTGATTGGGGGCTGGGGGAAGGGAGTGTTTTTTGAAACAGGAAAATTATATGAAATTCAAATTTCAGTGTCCGTAAGTAAGGTGCTGCTGTGATTCTTCTTGCTGCATCCTGTCAAGGAGCACATGATGCTGATTTGTTCTGTTACTGATGACGTTAACTCGATTTCTTAAGATAATGTCTGCCATGTTTCTCCACTGTGGGAAAACCAAACCTGTTTTTTCTTTTACAATTAGCATTTTGTAGGAAATATTCTGTTTTTCATCAGATTTTAACATCTGATTTTACCATCCATTGATATTTCTTGGATGAATGAAGCATTCACTGGTGGTTGCCAAATGAATTTCTAATTCTCTTTTTTAAATGTATTACTTAGCTCTCTACTTTGAAAAAAAGCTTTGTCCTCTCCCATTTATTTATTCATTTATTTATACTAATATGGGCTCACGAATTCTGATGTTATCCAGTTGGTTATAATGTTGCTGTTATTTTAAAATTAAACTTTTGAGATAATTTTAAGTTCATGTGCAGTTGTAAGAAATCATATGACAAGATCCTTGTACCCTTAATTCGGTTTCCCCCAGCGGTGATATCTTGTGAAACCAGAATATGACATCACAACTAGGATACTGACATGGATACAGACAAGGTACACAACAGTTCGGCCACCACAAGGATCCTTCCTGTTACACTTTTATAAACACACCATCTCCCGTTACACTTTTATAAACACACCATCTCCCTTACCCCCATTCTGACTCTTAGCAACCACTAATCTGTTCTCATTGCAGTTACATTTTAACTTTTTTTTCATATTGAAACTCCTAAAAACTTCTATATATATGACAATAGTTTCAGAATGTGGGGCTTGATACTTCCCTAGACGTTATGACGTTGTTTCTACGTACTCTCCATACAGAGAGAGGGGGAGTTTTGTGATTATAAAAGCTACACAAACCTAACAGTATTTCAAGGAATACAGAAATAACTAAAAAGTAAGAATCTCTCCTGTGGGATGGAAGCTAGACCGCAGACACTGGTTGAGCACATTTACCTGTCAAACAGACGGTCACAAAGCGCTTTTACATTTTCTTTCATGAAACTCAATGTCTTCCCATTGGCATCAGGGGGCGAGGGCATCTTATCTCTTAACTTTCATCTATCTTTCAGGAAAGGAATCTTACTTCCCTTTGTATTCTCCACCTCACCTCACACAGTGCTAAATAGTACTTATTAATACTCACTTGTTTAAATGAAAGAAAATGGGTGAGCCACAAGAAAAGGTATTCTTAACCAAGAAATGCTCCTTAGTTCCATAAGCCTGATAAAGGTTTCCCTTCATGTGTAAGAATGTTGTAGGTCAAATTAAATAGGAGCAATGAAAAAACAAGGACAAGGGCTTCAAATGATACAGCATTTGTGCTTTCTGTGGCTTATTTAACTTATTTTGATTTTTAATATTATTGTGTTTTGAATCTGTAGTGTTACCTACATTTTTATATAATTTGTATTTTGATCTTTGCAATGACATTGTTACACATGAGGAAATTGTGTCTCAGAGGAAAAATTGGGGGTCTGATATTTGTTTTCTAGGGAACTTTTTATCTAGAGAATTATTTATTCTTTATGTTATAATTCCTAATTCCTCATATGTACTTATCTTGGCTCTCCAAACAAATGATGAGTTTCTTGATCAGTACAATGCGTGGCATTTTAAAAAGTCCTTGAAAGAACCTAGTACAGTAAAAGTAATAGATAATATGAGGTCATGGCAGGCACCTGGATTGTTCTCTGTATGGTTTACATTGTTGCAAGTATACCTATATCCTGAGCTAGATTATACATTCCTTGAGAATGAGATAGTCTGGTACTTTCCACCTCCTCTCAATGAATTCAGGTGACTAGAACAAAGCTGAAAATATGGTGCCTTTACTAAATGGTTCTTGACCGAACATAATTAGGTGTTGTCATTGTTATTACTATCACTTGTTCTTTAATTTATGCATCCAAAAGGACATTTTTGACGCCCTCTATATACTGGGCCCTTGGGATACTGCTGTAAGGGAGCTACACAAGATCTTTAATGAACCTTAAAATTCAGTAAGCGTGAGGGAGATAATGGGGAGAAGTAAGTTAAAGTTTAATTTAAAGTTTGTTAAATTAACAAGTTGTATTAAATGCTATGAAGGGAAGTATTGCATGACAAAGAAATTTAAGGAAGATAAAGGGATTAAGAATGCAGAGAGAGGACCTACCTTTGAGAATCTAAAAAGCCTTCCCCTTGGGCTGGGAATTGCCCTCTCAAAGCCCACTCCTTGAGCCTGAGTTGCACGAAGGTGTGGTTCTGTCAGGCTCTTCAACTTGTACCCACATAACCAGGGCACATGAAAACACCCCATTAGAAAAATGGACATGAATCCAACATAAATAGGTAGGAATTCCAGGCAAGATGTGTAAGTGCTTGGCGAGAGAATGCATGCATTTTGGCAAGAAGGACTATGAGAAAGAAGCTTGAAAGGCAGCAGGTATGATGTCTTGAGTGATTTTGAAAGTCATTTTATCGTGTGAAATAAGTGGACTGTGTTAAGGACTTGCGTGAAGGAGTGACAGAGTCTGGTTTATGCATCAAAATAAACTGAAGAGGAGGAAGCCTGGAGGCAAATGACAGGGTCAGAGGTTGTCACATTAATGAAAGCTGAAGGTGGTCATGGAGGTGTGGAGGAGGAGATGTTTGGCTCCTAGTGATTGTGAAATGAAGTCATTCCTCAGGTTATGACCTTGGCCTCTGGACAGATGGAGGAGCGATGTGGTGACACTAAGGAACATAGGATGGTGAGCCAGTTTACAGGAGGAAGATGGGACATTTTGAAGTATCTGAGCCACCCAAGGAGAACTGTGCAGTTGGGAAGCGGCTGGGTGATACATGAAGCTCAGCATGCATTCTCAGGACTGAAGATCCAGATTTTGAAGTCCAGAGTCCTCTGCTGTCATCTTTCCCATTCCTCTTCCAGATAGGAAAGGCCAGAGCTGTTGGCCTGTTTGAACAGAAAGAAAGAAAAGCAAGGAAATGGGGAGGGATAAAAGAGCAGAACTTAATAACTGAAAATATTATCCAGAAATGTGGAGATATTTCTTTTTCACAAAATAAAGTTAGCTAAATACAGCATATTTGCTGGTGGTGTGGTTTTTTTTGGACAGTACATTACAGAGATCGATCCAAAGTGGATAAATACGTCTCTCCCTAATTGTATAGCTGAGGCAGAGATGCTTAGACCCCACTAGTGTCTTACTTTCTCCTTCCTGGGCTGTTCAGCAGGTCCATGTGACAGTCAGGGCCAGTAGCCATAAGCAGGTTTTGACCAGCGTCGTTTCTAGGCAGAGGAAGTAAAACGCTCCTGCGCTACTTTTTACGTCTTTTTCCCCCCTGCTGGAAGCCAAGCACGGAGATGTGAACAGGAAGAGAAGGATGTCCTCTTGAGCCTGGGACCTGGAATGACGAGTGCAAAATCCCCGCCAACTTACAACGAATGTGTAGCATGATCAAGAAATAAACGTTTACTGTGTGTACGGTAAGATTTTTGTGGTTCATTTGTCACTGCAACATAGCTTATAATAACTAGTAGTGTTAAATTTTTATGAATGTTAGGTTTATAATTGTTTAGCTTTTCTGGGTCATAGGGAATGTACATTAAACAAAATTTTTTAGAGAATACCAGAAAACATACTCCCCAAAATCCTATCAGTTTATGGTCTCACATGTATGAGAATATTTCACCAATACCAGATATATCAGTTTCTTTAAAAGTTTGGATGGAAAATCCCCAAATACTTAGATATAAAGAATTTCTATATAACATATGCATAAAAGAAGAAATCTCAAGGAAACTTTATAAGTATCTTGAACTAAATAAAATGAATATACAACCTGTCAAAAGTTGTGGGATGTAGTGTAAGCAGTGCTAAGAGGGAAATTTATAGCAGTGAATGTGTATATTAGGAAAGAAGAAAGATCTGAAATCAATCATCTGAGCATTCACCTTAGGGAAATAAAAAAGAAAGGCAAATTAAAGTTGAAGAAAAGAAAAAATTATTACTATTTTAGTGTGCTAAGCCAAGAAAAAAGATATACAGGTGAAGGAGTAAGAAATACAACTGACTTATGTTTGCAGATAGTATGTGTATATAGAAAACCTGAACAAATCGACAAAAAACTGAAACTAATCAATTATAGAAAGCTAAGTGGTATAATTAATTGCAAAAGTCAATCACTTTCTTATAGCAACGAACAAGTGGAATTTGAAGTTAAAAACAACGCCATTGACATTAGTGCTAAAGAAAATGAAATACTGGATTGGCCAAAAAGTCTATTCCATAATCTTATGGAAAAACTCACAGGAACTTTTTGACCAACTCAATACTTAGATATAAATCTAAGAAAACATGACAAGATCTATACGAGAAAAACTAAAAATTCTGATTAAAAAATTAGAAAACCAAATAAATGGAAAGATATTCCAAGTTTGTGTATATTGTCAGGTGTTAGTTCTTCGCAAATCGATTTATAGATTCAATGCTGTCTCAGCCCAAATCCCAGAAAGATATTTTATAGATATTAACAGATTCTAAAGTTTTTATGGAGAGTAAAAAGACCCAGAATAACCAATACAATAATTAAGAAGGACAAAATTGGAGAACTGACACTATCCAACTTTAAGATCAAGACAGTCTGATACTGGTGAATTACTAGACAAATAGATCACTGGAACAGAATAGAGAGCCTAAAAGTCGACCTGCCCAAACATAGTTAACTGATCTTTGAGAAGGAAACGAAGATTTGTTCCAATACAATGAAACAAATGTAGTCTTTGTAATAAATGGTACTGGAACAACTAAATATCCACATGTAAAAACATGAATCTAGACACAGACCTTACACTCTTCACAAGAATTAAAATGGATTAAAGACATAAATGTAAAATGCAAAACTACAAATCTTGAAGTTAACAAAGGTAAAAAAAAAAAAAACAGCTTTAGATGACCTTGAGTTTGGCAATGATTTTTTAGATACAATACTAAAGGCATGATCCATGAAAGAAATAATTGATAAACTAGACTATAAATTAAAGTTATATATATCTGCTCTGTGAAAGATACTGTCAAGAGAATGAGAAGACAAGCTGCAGACTAAGAAAATACCGGCAAAAGATGACAGCTTTCCCAAAATATACAAAGAACTCTTAACATTAAACAATAATAATAAAAGTACAATTTTTTTAAATAGGAAAAAACCTAGACTGGTGGTTCACTAAAGAAAATATATAGATGGCAAACAAACATACAAAAAGATGCTCGACATCATATATTATTAAAGAAAATCAAAGAACAAGATACCACTATAAACCTATTCAGTCAGTCAGTTCAGTTGCTCAGTCATGCCCGACTCTGCGACCCCATGGACTGCAGCACGCCAGGCCTCCCTGTCCATCGCCAACTCTGGAGTTTACTCAGACTCATGTCCATTGAGTCGGTGATGCCATCCATAAACCTATTAGAATAGCAACAATTTGAAAGACTGATAACATCAAACGCTGGCAAGGATATGGAGCAATAGGAACTCTCATTCATTGCTTGTGAGGATGCAAAATGGTTCAGCTACTTTATAAGACAATTTGTTGTTTCTTACAAAACTAAACACATTCTTAGCATCCAGCAATTGAGATCCTTGGTACTTACCCAAAGGCTGAAAATTTATGTCCACAGACAAACCTACACATGTTTATAACAAGGACAACACTTTCATTTTTTAGAAATCCTGTTTGGATGGTTCTTGGAAGCACCTAGTTAAGAGTTTCTGAGATATGAAGAGAATACTATATGGTCATAAACTTAGCTTCATGTTTAGACCATGTTTTCCTGAGAGTGTCCTCTATTTGTTCTTTGCCCAAAGTCATTTTTACTTAGCACTCTTAAGTATTTTTAGAAATTGATAGTTTTCAAATGAAGCAATTCCTGGATTCTTGATATTTAACAATCCTTTTTTTTTTTTTAGCTCATCTCTCTCCTGTTGCATTTCACTACAAATGCCTATAAAAACACAGGCAAACCCTGCAATACTATACCTGGAGATCTCCTTAGTTAAATTACCCAGCCTGTAGGCACATTTTTTAAAATTCTTCCACTTTCCTGTAGGTGTTAGTGTTACTAAACTTGCTGTCACTATTTAAAAAGATTGAAGGCAGGAGGAGAAGGGGACAACAGAGGATGAACTAGGTTGAATGGCATCACCAACTTGGTGATCCCCTCCTAATTTCTAATGCTGTTTTTCTCACTTTCTGATGTCTTCACTACCAGCAGCCTTGAAGATCACATTTATGATGTTAACTGGAAATTTCACATTGTCATTTTTTTGGGTGTTACTAGAGTATATTATTTGAATCATTTCTTCTGTTGGGGTCCCCAAAGTTCAATCCTGTGCCTACTCTCACAGAGCTTACAGTAACCTTACTGGTACAAGTAATTATTATGAATGAGATGAATTTTATAGGGGACTTAACCTTGTCTGAAAAGGGAAAGGGGCAGCAAACAGGGCTCCTCTGAGAAAGTAACTTTCAAGTTTACAGCTGAAGACTGTAGAAGTTATCTAGATGAAAAAGGGGCATGGAAACGTTGATGGTAGATCATGTGTAAAAGTTTTAAAGCACGCTCTTAAGTACATGAAAGATTGTGTACATGGAGCATGAAGAAAGGGGGGGCTACAATCAGTATGATGATTAGGAACTATATTAGGTAGAACCCTATCATTCATCCTAGGGAATTTTTCCTTTCTTCTAAGAACAATGAGCCACTCAGTGGTTTCTAGGCAAGGAGGGAAATCATGAGCTGATTGGATGATGGTTTAGATGGGGGCATGAGTGAATGAAAGGAGACCCGTAGGATGCTACTAATGAATCTGAAGTGACAAATGATGTTTGCTTAGATGAGGGTGTTGGTGTAGATGAAAAGAGGTGGGCTATTTTAGATACATATAAAAAAAGCAACCAAGATTTAGTAATTTGATGGGATGTGTATTATAAGGGGAAATGAAATAAAATTCTCTTGCCTCTGGATTAAGCATTATGAAAGTGAAGTCGCTCAGTTGTGACCAACTCTTTGTGACCCTATGGACTGTAACCCACCAGGCTCCTCCGTCAATGGGAATTCTCCAGGCAAGAATACTGGAGTGGGTTGCCATTTCCTTTTCCAGTTCCCCACCCAAGGATGGAACCCAGGTCTCCCACATTGCAGGCAGACTCTTTACCCTCTGAGCCACCAGAGAAGCATGATAGTGATGCCATTTACTAAGAGGAAAATTTAGATAAGGAACATATTTGGGGTGAAGACAGGGAGAAGAATATGAGTTCACTTAGAGATGTGTTTGGTAGTTGCATAGGTATATCCCTCTGATATACCTACAGGGAGATCTGTTTACCCCTGAACATAGGGCTGAGTGTGTGTTAATGTGTTTTCCTTATTAAAACATAGCTTTAAAAAAATACCACTTTTGTATTTATTATAGTCCCTTCTAGGCTATAGCCACCTTGGGCTTCCCAGGTGGCTCAGTGGTAATGAATCCTCCTGCCAAGCAGGAGACCCAGGTTTGATCCCTGGGTCAGGTAGATCCCCTGGAGAAGAAAATGGCAACCCACTCCAGTATTGCCCAGGAAATCCCATGGACAGAGGAGCCTGCCCATGGGGTGGCAAAGAGCGAGACACAACTTAGAGACTAACACCGCCACCGCATAGTCCCTTCTCACTATGAGTGGACTGATATTTCTTCTGTTTCCTCTATTTCTTTATTAGTTTTGGTAGAAGATGTCAAATGTATTAGTATTTTCCAAGCAACAGCTCTTGGGTCTTATTATTCTTCCTACTATCTTCTTATGTATGAATTTAGTAATTCTTGATCCTATCTTTGTTCATTCTTTTCTTCTCATATCCTTGCCTTATTTGGGGACATATGAGTTGAATGCTTCATTCAAGTAAAAATTTGTGCATTTTGAAGATGCACATTTACCATGAACCCTGAATTCAGATTTGGGGCAATCTATTAGATTTTGTTTACTTTAAAATTAATTTACTATGTAAAATTTAAATGACCATTTCAAAGAGAGCAATGGAGATAAGAATGATGTATTCAGAATAATGATATCCATATATGCAGATAAATTAGCATATTTTAGTTTTGGAACTGCTATCAAAAATGATAATCATTAAGTATACTAATTGTTCACAGCATTCATTTATACAAGTATATTGGAGCAGAAATGGCATGATAGACTTCAAGTATCACCTATACTAGTGAGGCACTGGCCCCACCCAGGCCGTTAAACAGGAAGAGTTCCAGGACTTGCCATTATGCTGCAGACAAACCTAACTAGAGCCCAATGCCACTGTCACTATTGGAGATGTTTTCTCTCCTTAGTGTCTAGAGCACAGGCCCGTAGAAGCAGCAGAATGGTGCAGTGCAGCAGCTCGCAGTTTATCAGAGCCAGTGCTTACCTTTAGTAACAATTTTTAGCTTAAAAAATTATTACTATCTGGAAATGAGATTTTTAGTAATGCAATCTACCTAGTTCATATTTCTTTTTAAAAAAATCAGTAGTCTTAATTCTCTAGCTGTAATATAATGGAAAACATATGAAAGGAAGCTAATTTACAATAAAAGAATTCTTCAATATGTAAATGCTGAGAAAAGTGCTATAGTAGAGGAAATAAAAAAGGTAGTCAGATGTTTGCATATTCGGATGTTGAGTAAGTTCAGATTTAAGAGAAATAAGACCATACTCAACCAAATATTGTAAATCCCAACACTGAAGTCCAACAAATGTAATTACTTTCAATGCAGTATCAGGTTATTTTAAGGTCAATGAAATGATTAAGACAAGCTGCAGGGAACCTCCTGAGGTTTCCTGGGGTTTGCTGCTTGGGTCAAAGCTGTTGCATCCCTACTGTCGTTTGGAGCCTCCTGGTGGCAGTTGCCCTGCTCCAGCTTAATACTGATGGGAAGAATTCCAGATCCTACTCTTCCAGTTTTCCTTTTTTACTGGATTGTAACATCTTACTGGTTCCCTCGTTAATTAACGAGCTAAATGAAATATTTGCCATGTGTTCATTTTAGTTTTGAATGAGAGTCATGCTTTTTTATCTCCTAAAAAAAATAATCACTTGGCACTATCATCCCCCCAAGTCATGTCATATTCCGCAAACTGCTGAGTGACCTGATGGATGGGAAAAGACTGAGGGTCTGGGATGGAGGAGATAGAATGCACAGGAGTCCATGGCCTGAGTACCTGTCAGAACCACAGACAGCAGCAGGGCACACTGCAAACGCCCAAAAGCAAGGCGTGGCTAGCTTGTTTTATCTGGTGTCAATCCTTAGACATCAGGTGGGATAAGCCTGGAATCATTGCAAGTCTCAGAGATAGACACACCTCCTATTTCCAATGCCAGGAATTCCATGAGTTTCCTATTAGGTGAGAAGTTTCCAAGAAAATGGAGTGAGAAGTTTTCCAAAACAAACGGAATTAAGCTTCAATAAACTAAACTTTAAAATAATTTTCTAAGTTACTCTGCATGAGTGAGTGATTTTTCTTCCTACCACTGAATGGAAATAGAACCTTAGAAGATCAAATTCACTTATCAAAGTTACATTTTTGCACCTCCAATATGTAAAAGGCATTTTTGTTAGGCAAAAATTGGATTATGGCATACATATTATAACCTGTTTTTCTCCCTTATTTTGGACAGCTTTCATGCATATGGATATACATGTATCTCAACTTTTAAACTGCTACATAATATCTGCTGAGTGCATGAACTTTAATTAAAATAATGTTTGGTGAACATTTAACTTTGTAAAATTTTCCCTCATAAAAAATGCTGAAATCCTTATGTACCTTTGCACACTTTTCTACTTCCTTAAGATAAATTTCTGGAAGTGAAATTGCTGATATAACAATTGAATATGGGCATTCAATTTTTTATTCTACTTAACTGGATGTCCATGAAGTTATTGTCCAGTTATTAGAGAGCCTATTTCCCCCATGCTTTCATACATATTGGTCCTAAGGCATCTTTTGATTCTTAGCACAATTGTAGGTGTTTAGCTATTTCTAACTTTTATTTTAATTTTTATTTCTTCATTTACTGATGAGATTGATGGTTTCTTATTTTTCTTTGTATACCTTTTTTCAGTTGCTGGTTAATTTAATTTGAAAGTTGTTATACTAACCTTTTGTCTTTTTTGTCTTTTACATATCAAAGCTACATTTTCCTAGCTTTGAATGTAATGTCCTTGGCTATATTCATTTTCCCTTAATCAATTCTGTATTATTTTCATTTATAGTTTCTGAATTTTGTGACAAGATTAGAAATATTTTGTCCTCCATCATTTTATAAATATATCTGAACACCTTTTGTTCCATTTATTTTGTGCTTCTAATATTTTTAGTAGTAAAATGCTCAATCTTATTGCAATTTTTAAGTGTATGGTAGGAAGTGAAGATATACCTTTATTTTTTTCAAAAAGAAAGCCAACTTTTGTACCATCAGTTATGGAATTGTTCATATGTGTACATGTATATGCTTTATAAATATACATGCAAATGGAGAAAGAAAGGAGAAAAAATAGTCTGTTGCTCTCAACTCTTTTAGTTAAATAATATATATAATAGTTTAATATTTGTTTTAATTATTACAATGTTAAATGTTTTAATATACGATGAATGAAAATTATTCATACTATTCTATGTCAATATTTTTGCAAGAGTTCTTGAACATTTTTTCTATTTACAACTTAGAATTAATGTGTCTAATCCCAAAGTAACTTGAAAAGTATATGAGTTCTTTGCTAGATAGAGATCTATATTTTCTTTGTAATTAAATTTGTGACTGGTATATTTAATTTAATATAAACTGTTCTCTTTCACTTTAGGTATCATATTAATATGGTTTGCTATTGTGTCCTATTATTATTGTGATTTGGGCCAAATTAAATGTGTATGGCTTAGACATTGTTGGACCATTTTTTTTTCTATCAACTTGATAGCACAGACTTTTTAATTGGTTGTTTGAATTTAGACCTCTCCAGATGTCAGCATTTCTGGGCCTGCTGTCTCTTTATTCGTTTTCTAGCTCTACATTATTTTGTTTCGGGCATGCAGTTTATAGGAGCTTTCCCGGTGGCTAAGTGGTAAGAGAATCCACCTGTCAGTGCAGGAGATGCAGGTTTGATCCCTGGGCCAGAAAGATCCTCTAGAGGAGGAAATGACAACCCCCTCCAGTATTCCTGCTTGGAAAACCCCATGACCGAGGAGCCTGGCAGGCTAGAGTCCGTGGGGTTGCAGAGTCGGACGCGACTGAGCATGCATGCATGTGCCGTTTATAAACAGAGTTTAAAAAACTGAGTTTGCTTTACTATTCATTCCTTGAGGTTTTATATAATAGAGTTATTTAGTTGATTCTTTTTAATTTTCTTTACTATGCTTTTGTATATCCTTATTTTTCTTTGTTCTAATTTTCTATCTTGAAATTATAATGCTTTTCTAATCTCTTTAAAGTTACTTGTTTAAACATATTTTTAAGACATACTAACTTATATTAATAAAAAAAATACATGTTTCTCTTTTCCAAGTTCAGAAGTTTATTAGTTTTATTTCCTTCCTACTCTTTTCTCTGAAATTCTCCATCTATTAAAAATCTGCATATTCATTTTCAGATTTTTTTCATAATGCAATTTTTCTTTGAAGGATCTTTGCTAACATATGCCAACAAGTCCTTGGAAAGTGGTATTTGCTAATTAGATAGCTCATTGGGTTTTTTAATACCATGTCTTCCTCTTTCTTCACTTATTTATGCTGAATCATTTTTCTTTGGACTTTCATGAATGATATTTTTCTTCCTAGAGGCATACTTTGTATGTGTGAAACCATGTTTCATTTTTCCTCTCACATGAACATTTTTTTGGCCAAGTTTACAGTTCTTGAGTAATAATCTTTTTTTCTTAATAAATTTTTAAACATTACTCAGTTATCTCTAGCATACAGTGTTGTAGGAGTGATAAGTGATGCCAATCTGTAATGTTATTAAGTGTAGGATGTAATCTTTATTTTAGAATTCAGAAGTCAGGAGTCTTTATCTTAGTATCTTTTTTCTAAATGTCTTTTGTAGGCTTGAGAAGAAATCACATTTTCTAATAGTTGAATGCAAGCTTTCATGTTTTCTTTAGGTCTACCATATTAGTTATATTTTAATATATTTGATATTTTGCTGTTTTCTGCTTTTTATGTCAATAATTGAGAAAGATGCATGAAGGTCTGCTTTGATTGTGTGTGTTTCCTCCGGCTGGGGGTGGGGTCTATCCATTTCTATTTTATGTGGAATATTCATATTTAAAAATATCTTCCTAGTGAATTAAATCTATCATTATGTAGCAATTCCCCCCCCCCAATAGCTCAGCAATAAAGAATCCACCTGCAATACAGGAGACCCAAGAGACATGGGTTCAATTTCTGGGTTGGAAAGATGCCTTGGAGGAGGAAATGGCAACCCACTCCAATATTCTTGCCAGAAAAAATCCCATGGACAGAGTAACCTGGTGGGCTACAGTCCATAGGATTGCAAAGAGTCAGACATGACTGAGCATGCATGCCATAATGCTTTTAAACATGTTTTTAAATTTGATATTGAATGCTTGTTTACCATTTCTTCTCTGGATTCAGTGAGTCTTCCTGATGTAAACCTCAGTTAGTGCAGATAAAATTTCTTCCATTGCTTTCTTCATGCACTCTGTAGTTTCCTGATAGACCTAATTATACAGATGTTGGGCCATCGTCATGTATTATTCATATTACTGAGCATTTCTCTTATGATTCACATAATGTCTTTTACTTGTTCTAAATTCTGTAATAATTCTACTAGAATGGAGGCTCTGTGGGAGCAGGGGTTTATTTGCTTCTTTTTATCCCCTGTGTCTGGATATAAGCCAGAACAGAGAGCAGAGAAAATACTTAAATAATATCTACTGAATGAATTCTTGGTGTGCTTGTTCTAATTTGTTTTCAGCAGTCTGATGTTAACTCTGCTATTTCTGGCCTCTATTGCTTATTTTATAATTTGATCAATCATCTTTTTTTTCCCCAACAAGAGCTCATCCTTGTTCTCTGATTACTCCTTTTCCCATAGCACCCTACATTAATTCTATGCATCCATATAATCTATTACTTTGCACTGAAAATACACTTTAGGTTTTTTAAAAGTTTTTTTCCTCTTCTTTTTTTGTTAACTATTTCTCCAGGAGGAGTTGCTTAAACACTAAGCTAGCGATCCACTTTATTTCAAGGTACTTTGATGAATATCTTTATCAGTGAAGGGTAAGCTTGATCTGGTCTGAGCTCTTTCAAGGATTGTGCATATCATCTTTTTGTGTGTCCCGGTGTGGCTCAGCCTGATTGGCTACTGATTGGAAGAGTCTGAGAACAAGCTTTTCTCTGGGTGTGGTTAACGGATGGAGATTCTAGAATCCATGCTGTGTCAACTTCCAATCAGGAACTATTGAACTTCAGCATTCCTCTAAGTCTTGCTGTTACAAACAATGAAGTTGAGGAAAAGGAGACAACATTTAAAGCTTTGAGGGCACAGGATTTTTTAACGTAGAGAACTTCACGCTGGGATAGAATGTTAGACACGTCTTCAGAGACGTGTGCGGGCCTTTCACTGCAGTGGCCTCGCCTGCTGTGGAGCACAGGGGCCAGAGCATGGGCTCAGTAGTCTCTGTGCATGGGCTTAGTCGCCCTGCTGTAGGTGGGATCTTCCTGGACCAGGGATCAAACCCTGTCCCCTGCACTGGCAGGTGGATTCCTACCCCACTGGACCACCAGAAAGTCCCAGTAGCCAAGCTCTGACTCCAAATTGTACTTCTAATTCTACACTGAGAGGCTCTATCCATCTAGACATTCTTTCTCCTCTGTGATCACAAAGGAGCCTCATTCCTTTGTGCTGACTGAGAAGAAGAGGCACAGCTAGTGGTAGTCTGCAACTAGGAAGACTGTTGCTGAAAGCGTTAGTTGCTCAGGCCTGTCAACTCTTCCCGACCCCATGGACAGTACCCACCACCTCCCCTGTCCATGGGATTTCCCAGGCAAGAACACTGGAGTGGGTAGCCATTCTCTTTGCCAGGGAGTCTTCCTGACCCAGGTATCCAACCTGGGTCTCCTGCATTGGTAGGTGGATTCCTCACCATCTGAACCACCAGGGAAGCTCCTAGGATGATTGTTACTTTGGTGCCAAATATCAGAGAGCTCCTGGAATGACATTCCATTAAAGACTGAGCTGACTGTGTTTGCTTCTCAGAAATTTGCCCATTCGCCAGCATCAAGTTGAGTTGACTGGAGGGAGCTGTGGTTTTCCACCTGGAAACCTCCAGAAGCACATGACAAGGCTGAATCCCAATCCCCAATAAAAGAGAGGGACAGCTAGGTTGTAAATAAAAAGAACTTCTGGATGCCCACTTAATATAAGAATTTTCTTGTATAAGTATATATGTGAGTGTTGAGGGGGGTGTAATTTTGACAAGGAGGAAGAGAGACATAGTAAAAAATTGGTCCATGTAAATCATTTCCACATCCCATCTCACTCAAGAAAAGGCTCTTAGTTGCTTATTCCCCATCTTCTTCTCTCTGAGAAGCATTTTTCTCTGCATCACCATTTTCTGGAAAGAGTGAAAGGGCAAAGAAAACTGAGGGTGGGAGATGAAGAGAGGAGAAGAACTTAGGGGGAAAGAGATGAAGTTATTCTCCATAGGAAAAGAAAAGATACACATTTTGAATTGGGTACAGCTGTTTGCTTTTTGTCTGTTTTGAGTTGCGTGTTTAAGATTGAAATTTTTTAATTATTGTTTTTGGCTGTTTTAAGTGTGTTTCCTTGAAGGTGACATCATCCAGGAGCCAGATCCCTTTGGGTCCAAGATTCACATTCGTTTCAGCTTCTGTCCTTGCTACCGGATTCCTACTGCTGCTCATTCCTAACCTGAGTTCAGGATTCTGTCTCTTTCCAGAAATGGTTCTCTAAATCTCAGCACACGGACCTCTGACTCTGACCTCTCTGTCTCTATCTTAGGAAGAGCCTGACCCTTGACTCCCCAGCTCTCACTTTGGTCCATCTCCAAACTCTTCCTGCCAAATCCAGTCCTGATTCTCTCTTTTCTGTAGTCTACTCCCAGTATTTTCCTTCAAACTGTTCTGTAGGCTCTGGAGGGTGTGAGGCATGTTCCTATCCCATTGTTTTATGATTTTACTCTTACTTCCTTTCATTAGTCTCCAAAGAGAATCTTTTCTTAAAAAGCACTCTTTTTAGCAAAGTTCTTTTCTAAATAGCTATTTTGTTATTCCTACAGCCATATCATACTAAATCCTTTGTTATTATAAGCTGGTTGTTCTGCAAATAGATTACTTCTAATCTGTTATTTGGAACAGATTTCTATTAGTACAAAGATTGTATTGATTGCATAGCATTATGCCAATTTTGTGATATCCCATAAAAGGAATTGACTTTGGAAGAGAAAGATATCTTTGCTTTCTTCCTCTCCCCATGCCATCTACACTCTGTTTTACAGACAAGTGATGCTGGGGATATTTGCATCAATATTGAGTATTCTTTTTCGATAGCTTCAATTTAATACCAGTGGGAAGATATTCACATGTATTCAGAAAAAAAATTCACTTCCCTCCTGGCAAACAAAACCTCAGAAACAAAGCCAAACAGAGCAGGTGAGTTCAATTTAAATAAAAAGCTGATGGACCATTTTAATGTCAAGCCTGTGAAGGGTTACATGGGATTGGGACCAGCTGCTTTTACTCATGCTTGTTAAAAGCAGGAACGGGAGCACGTAGCATGGGGTCTACCAAACAGAAAGGCTTGGCTTTGGAGAAGCAGTCTGAAAATTCCTCCTCTGCAGATAAAATGAAAAGGAAGCTTCTAGCCTCTGTGTATAAGCACTCAATAAAAAAGCAGAGTACTTTTGCCAGTGAGATATTTCAAGACCTTCGGCTGTACACCCAGGTATGTCCCGTGTTTAATTAAAAAACAAAACAAACAAAAACCAGTCCTCAATCTGTAACTGGCATGTAATCGAAGTAAACAGTCATCTTTTCAATTGCAATGTGTTGGAAGAATAGTAGTCTGTGTGGAGTCCAGAAATTGAAAGCCAAAGAGTGAGTCATGTATCTCCAACCCACTTTGGAGATGGGACCACGTCGACTGAAATGAGAGAAGTGGAGCCCTTAATAGGAGTATCTCTATGGGGAGACTTCACGCTTCTTTGTTCTGGTTCAGTGCTCACTGAGAAACTTTTTAAACTTTCAGTGTTTACTTGTAGATGCTTTATGTGAGTTGCAGTTTTACACTGACTGGTTTGAAAAATAGAAATTTTGAAACTGACTCTTTGCTTCACTTGTCTAACAGCTATTTTGGGCTTGTATTTTTTTCCAGTTTGTTTTCTAGGAACGTGTGTGAGCCATTTTGTTTTCTGTTTTTCTCATTGAATGTTCTATCAGAAGCGTGTCCCATACAGCCAAAATGTTTTCATAACTACCACTTTAAATATTACCGCACAAATATCACAAAAGAACTGTGGCAAACACAGTATTTTTGCACCAGCCCATGAGAAGCTTCACGTTAGAGGCTGTCGTCTCAGTGTGACTCTCCCTGTGCCTGGGGCTAGCTCCCTGAAGCAATGTGGCAATGACGCTTTATGACTATAAGAACTGGGGGCCCGAGGTGCCTGATTCCAAACTCATTCTGGGGGTCCTCTGCCTGTGTGTTCATCCAGGCTTGGTGATGAGTTTGGACCGTGACTGATCTCTTTTATTTAGCATCTCCACAAAACAATGCCTTGGAGATTTCTTCTCTCGCTGACAAATCTCCAAGCTACCATCACCCTTGCAAGATATAGACTTTTTGGAATACTGAGAGCTCACTGGAGTCTAATGCCCAGCCCCTGACCTTGTGGCAAGGACAAGCTCAGATAAGAGCACGGGAAAATAAAAGTATTTTTACTTGTGAAATTTTTTGAGTTACTCCACACTTCAAAAGGGCTGGGCTCCCTAAGTAACCAAGGTTAAATTAGCTTTTTTGTGACAGGAAAACATGTTTATTTGCTTGATTGTCATCTGTAAATGAAGGTTTGCATATACATGTAGGCATCAGTCCTGTAAAAGTCAAGGGTAAAATTGTTTTGAATAGAGAGTTAATAAACTAGAGAGTTCAAGTCTTCCTGTATTTGGGGGAGCAATGCTGGCAGGGTGTTCTTGTTTTTAAAAAATGATTTTATTTATTTTTCGTTGTGCTGGGTCTTCGTTGCTGTGCGGGCGTTCTCTAGTTGTGGGGAGTGGGGACTACTCTCTAGCTGTGGCTCAGTGGTTGTAGTACCCAGGCTTAGTTGCCCCGAGGCAGGTGGGGTTTTCCCAGATCAGGGATCGAACGTGCATCTCCTACACTGGCAGGCAGATTCTTCACTACTGAGCCCCCAGGAAAGGCCCTGTTCTTGGCCTTCAAAAAGAAAACAACTTAGAATGCAGAGAGGAGTTTTTTCCCCTCTGGCTGGAGTCTGTGATATGCTTAGTGGCAGTACTGGCAGCTGGGCCAGTTTTGCTTTCTCGTTTGTCTTGGAGAGAAACAGGACAGGAATGTGCAAGGATTCTAAGGACAAAGAGACAAACCACATTGGCTTATTAGTTTATCTGTCGCTGTAACTCTTCCTAACAAGTGCCCACAAAATCTCACCTCCATTTAACAGTGAGAACTTATCTCACAGGTGTGTGGGTCCTCTGAGGGTTAGCTGATCAGAGATGGACTCAGATCAGTTCACTGGAGAAGTTTGACTCCATGAGTTTCTCCTGCTGCTGTAGAAACAGGGTCAGACATGGTCTTCTCGTACTGATGTCAGAAGTTTTTTTAAAGGGCCATGGAACTGTTAGGTTATCATCTCTGCTTCTATGTTATTGGCCAAAGGAAGGCACAAAGCTGCCCTCAGAGTTAAAGTACTTGGTTCATGCTGAGGCCATGGCAAAAATGTAAATGGACAAAATGGTGAAGAACTGTGAGCAGGAATGTCACCTCCCACACTGAGGATAAGGGAAGACTTTTTGCTAAAGAGATGAATGACCTGTTCTAGGAAGATGAGAGAAGAGTAAGCTTAGGGATTTGGAATGAGATTGCAACAGAGGGAAGGGAGAGTTGGTGGACAAGTGTACATGGAACAGCATGATGTGTTTGGGAAAATAGAGGTAATTCATGGAGGGGCAGGGAATGTGGGTAGGTGACTGCAGATGAAGTTCTAGAGATAGGATGGGGCAGACCATGCAGGACCTGGTGTACAAAATAAGGGAGCTGAAATAATTATAGAGCCACAGAGAGACAATGAAGAGTCTTAGATTTGCCTTTGATAAAGTTAAGGAGTATGTAGGAAAAATTAGCGTGGTTCAAAAAGGTGTTAGGGAGATCAGTAGAGAGAAGATGTCATAAAATCTTTAACTAAGGAAGTGGAGGTGGGGATGAGGAGGAGAAAAAGGATATTAACAAGGTGGAATTCACAAGACTTGACAGTCTGGTTGTTGGCATTGTAAAAAGAGGCCTTAATTTTCAAACCTGGCTACTCAAAGGACCATCCACAGGCCAGCAGCATCACCCTCACCTGAGGAACTTGTTTTCCGATTTGGACAGTGTGGGAGGCATGAGGGTAGGTGTTTATTTAGCTCATCTGGGATCTGTTGTGCTTAAGTCTCCATGGCTTGTTCCAGCGGAGATATCCTATCTACTGTTCTGGGTCTCAGGATAAAGACCTGGGACTTGAATCTGCGAATTTGGATGAGGCTACCTGGAGAAAGGGTTTTAACCCAAGTAACTGAGTGCTGAAGTCAGATCCTCGATGTGAGAAGTGAGCTAATGAATAAGAAGGATCATCTGACAGATGGGAGGAGAATCAGAAAGGTGGTGGCTGTAAACCCAAGCGGGGAGGGGACTGGCAGGGTCCAGAGCCATGGAAAGTTTAAGTGAGAGTTTTAATAAAAGGATCTACTATACTGGAAAACCGGCAGGTTATTGTTGACATTTATGAGGATAATTTTAGGTGAATGGGGAGGTTAAGTGGCTCAGCTAAGATTATACACGGTGTTTAAATGGATAATCTGAGATTCAGACTAGGGTTCTCATCCCTAGTCAGCTTTCATCCTGTGCACCTCAGCTATTGATCTGTTTCTGAAGGTAAATTAATATATTGACAACTTAGCACAGAAGCCTTTATGGGAAGAAGGATGCGTCAATGATAGTTTATCAAAAAAATATCTGGTAAGTTCATTAGGTCAAAGCTCTTGAAAGTCCTAATTGCCTCTAGTTGAACAGATACGTTTGGGCTCCAGGACAGGCAAAGCCATGAATTCCCATGAGTCTGGATCCCTAGTGACACCAGCAGTCTGTAAGATGTTCCAAGATAAATGTTGTCACTCTGTAACTTCCTCAGTCATGTGGCTATTGAAGGTAGGGCCCTGTTTACACTCCTGGAGGTTTTGACTAGTAAGTCGGGAAAGAAGGGAATCTGTATTGTTGCCCCTTAGCTTTTCCACTCTTCCTTTGCAAAAGTTCTTCCTTTATCCACTTGGGTGATGAATCCTGTAACTAATAAAATGTCTAAATCACTGTAACTTAAAGATTCATGAAAAATATTTCTCTTCCTTCTAGCTAAAATACTGAAACACAAAAATAAATGATCTATCTAACATTGTGGTTTCAAGTATTTTTCTGGGCAAAATAAACAAGGAAGAAGAATGTAAAGAATCTTAACTGGGATGCATTCTTGTGAGGTGAAGCAAGACTTAATGATTACAGGGACTGTACAGGCTGAAAGACAGATTTGAGCCCTAGGCTGACACTCTTGGGTCAATCCCACACACATTTATCCTGTATTATTTTTCATAATCTCCTATGAAGTTTCTTAGATTACTAGAATGTTGTATTACCAAAAATGATTTAGAAGTTGATTTTCTAGTACTTTTCTACTTATGTAGTCTTTTATCTAGAAATAATTTTTTGCATTTTCTTTTTCAAAAGAAACTTCAGTTTTTTCTTTTTACTGACTTAATGCACTGGATGGAACTTCTAGAATAAACTTATTAGGATAATGATAATAGACATGTTTCATTCTTTATTACTTATTTATTGCTTCATTGTAATTATGAGGTATTGTATCTACTTGAGATGGTGTGTAAGCATTCTTCTATGCTTGTTCAGGATTTTTTTCAATCTTATTTCCCCCTGAGAAATAGATATTGAATGTTATCAAATGCTTTTTTTGCATACGATTTTAAAAATTGCAATTATCAATATGATGTACTTTATTATGAGGTTTATTCAAATTGAACCATTCTTATATTTTTGGAATAATTCCTACTTGTTCATAAATTTTAATATGTGTAATGTAATATAGTGATGGTGGCATAGCATAGTTAAGAGAAGTGTTCTGAAGGCAGTCTGCCTAAATTTAAGTCCCAGTTCTACTGCTGGCTGGTTATATAAACTTGGGCAAGCTTCTTAACCACCTGTGGCTCAGTTTCCTTTATCTGTGTGGGGGAATATTAGTCCCAGTCATATAGGGCTGTTGCAGAGGCACAATAGGTTTGACGTCAAATATTTTGTCGAGGGTGATTGGTGGAGGTGGGTGATGACAACTAAAGGGTGTGGACTTTCTTTTTGGGATAATGAAAATGTTCCGAAATTAATTGTGATGAAGGAAGCACATGGATGCGAGTATACTAAAAGCCATCGACTAGTACACCTTAAGTAGCTGAACTGAATTGTTATTGATTCGTTGATGCCCAGCAGTTGTTAGCTAACAAGAACTTAGCATTAAACACTGATATCACCATCAACACTGTTAGCTGTATTTTTGTTTTGTTTGTTGTTTAGATGCGGCATCCTGCACAGGGCGCTACTGGTGGTTGGGTGACGCCGGGTCTTGTATTCAGGTGGCTTCTGTTGTGTGAGTTCTCACTGTTTGACACTCCCTAGGGTTAGTTCTCTGGTAGTCTAGGGTCGTAGAGTCAGTTCTCCCACTCTAAAGGCTCAGGGCTTGATCTAGTCTCCCTTCTTCTTCTCTCTTTGGCCTTTGCCCTGAGACTCTCCTCCTTCTGTTACCTGGCCATTGTGGATTCACTGGTCTGTTTCTAGAAGGCACCTTAGGAGTCCCAGCTCCAGACAGAGCCACAATGGGTTTCAGAGTTTCATGGTGTGAACCTGCAAAAGGAAGGAAAACGAAACCCTCGCCTGTCAAACAGAACTAGCGCTTAACCTTACTTGTGTGTTAGGTTCCTTCATGTAAAATGAAAATAGTAGTATTTCCCTCTTTGGTTGATATAAAGAATAAACATATTAATACACTTAAAGCACTAAGAATAATGTCAAATAGTAAATTCTCATTATATGTTAACTTTTTTTTTTATTGTGTTGGTTTTGCCATACATTGACATTAAACCACCATGGGTATACATATGCTCCCCTTCCAGAATATGTTAACTTTTATTAAAAATATTTCTTAGCTAATATTTTACTTAGGGTTTTAAAAATCTTTATTCTAAATTATATTGATTATCTTCCTTTATAAAAAGGAAACCTCTTTTGTAATAATAGATACTATGTTATTACATATCCATTTTAAAGTTCTAAACAAGAAAAAAGAAAGAAAAGGAACCCACAATCCCATTGTTCTGAGATAGTCAATGTTATCATTTTGGTGTATAACCTTTCTCTTCCTCACTCTCATTCTATTTTCCCAAATAAATATGTGTGTGTGGTGTGTGTTTTGTTCTAATGCATCAATTGAATATATATTACATAGATCTATTAATGAGTATAACATAATTTATATGAATAATTCACAAAATAGATTATACTCCTCATACTCTTATCTGATTTTAAAATTCAGTGACCCCACTGTGAATATCTTTTCATATCATTAATTATCTAATTCTTTAAATGGATGCATGTTAGTCCACATATGTACCATAATTAGGCTATGTCATACTGAGAAATTAGGGCTTTTTCCAGTTTCTGTTATTATGTATCACATTGCAAGGCACAGTATATTTAAATATATCTGTATTTTGTTCTACTCTCTAACTTGGTTCTCTATATGCAAATTCTCTGAGGGTTGTTTCGGTCTGTGTGAACTGGTTTACTCACCATTTGTTTCTCTTCCAGTGTACCTCTTGCACTGCACGTGTGGGAAAGTTAAAAGTCCCCTCGTATTTATTCACTTCTGTGTAGCTAGTATATCTGATGTGATTTAGGTTTTGTGAAAGAGATGCACTTGTATGAGACTTGACTTTGCAAGTGAATTGAATGGGGAGAAAGGTAAGGTACATGGCATAGATTTTACCAATAAAGAAAATAGCAAATGTTGTACAGTTTTAGGTCTGGCAATAGTAGAAAAAACTTGGCAATTTGGCACCAACTCTCTTAGCCTAGACTTGCCATGAGGCTTTAGGAGTCATTCCTGGAAATACAGCCCGTGTTCTATTTTTTTTTTTTCAGTCCTCGTAATGATTCTTTAAGCTATTTCGTACTATGCAATAAATATGCTTCTGCTTAAACTGGCTAGAGAAGATTCTGGGGTTTTGTAACCAAATGTAACAAATACATATTGGTTCTAACTATTTATCTCAGATATAATTTGTTGTAAGTAGTTCATTCTCTTCCCATTGATTTATAATTTAAACTTTGTCATACACATGGCATATATACATATGTGTGTGTCTCTCTCTGTGTGTATATAAATATATATACACTTTTTCAGTCTGTCTTCTTTTTTCCATTGAATTTTTTTCTGTTTATTCTACTGCCAGTACCACCCTTTTGTGAGTACTATATCCTTATGGAAGTATTAGTCACTTAATCATGTCTGACTCTTTTCAACCCCATGGACTGTAGCACTCCAGGCTCCTCTGTCCATGGAATTCTCCAGGGAAGAATATTGGAATGGGTTGCTCTTCCTTCTCCAGGGAATCTTCCCAACCTAGGAATCAAACTTGGGTCTTCCACATTGCAGGCAGATTCTTTACCATCTGAGCCACCAGGGTAGCCTTATGGTAATCTTTATTATGTGTTTGGAGAAGAGTACCCTATTAATCCAACATTTTATGAACCTCATGGTCTTTTCTTCCAGATGAATATTTTTTTCAAATTCTAAATATATCTGAGTTGAATTTTAATTGACCTTAGGAGATAAGTTATATCTTAGAAAACTAAATAGTCCCATCTTGAACGATACATTTCTCTATTTAAGTGGTCTTTATTTATATAAATGGAATTTTTTCTGCTTGTTGCTGTTTATATAGATCTAACAGATTTATTTTCATGCCAGTTCCCAGGTATTTAAATATTTTTGTGTTAATGAGAGTGACATCTATATTGTTTAACCAGTTTTACCTAGAATGTATTGATTTATGCATGTTTATTTTTAGCTATTTTCTTCTCTGAACTCTTTCATAAGTTTGCATAATTTTCAGCTACTCATAGGCTATCCATGGAAGGCAATGACAAGCCACTCCAGTACTCTTGCCTGGAGAATCCCAGGGACGGGGGAGCCTGGTGGGCTGCCGTCTATGGGGTCACACAGAGTTGGACACGGCTGAAGTGACTGAGCAGCAGCAGCAGCATAGGCTATCAGAGTAATCAGTCTTATAGGTAGTAAAATGGTAGTGTTTCTTCCTTTCTAGTGCTTATACTCATCTTGTCTTCTTGTGTAAAGTTGTAATTAATACAGTATGGTGGAGTAGGCATCCTTTTGATGGATCAGCTGTGGACATCAGTGGGATCATAAGAAGAAAGCCTTATGGGTTGGGTGATTTCCTTGAGACCCAAGAGGTAGCTACTGTGTTCTATATCTCTTAGCGTATGATGCAACACACACTCACCCACCCTTCTGTCCATTCATTCCAAAATCCCCTTGTTTAGCATGACCTTACTATCCCATATTTAGCCACAGATGATTTCATAATTTTCCCATCAGAAGATAACACACATTTATGTCAATAGAAGTGCTTGTTCCCTAAGTCCAAAATCTCTCCCTGATATCCATTCCTTCTATATTTCTATGGCAAAGCCATCATGTGCAAACACTGTTTCTGCAGATGCTGGCCATTAGAATATAAAAGAGAGTTTGTAAAGATTTGAAAGAATGGAAATATCCAGAGTTAGTAAGAGTGGAGGAAAACAGACCCTGTTGTTGGGTAAATGAATCCTGATGAACTTTCTGGAGAAAACTTGGCAATTTGCTTCAGGGTCTTTATAAGGAACATGCGCTATATCAATTAAAATTCTTTGGTTGCAAGTAACAGGAAGCAACTGGGGTTGACTTAAAGAAAAGGGGTCATGGAGTTTATTATAAGAATACAGAAGTCTCACAGGCTATTCAAGGGCAGAGTTACAGTTGGGCCTTAAAACAGTATGAGAACCAGGATTAAGGAGGTGTTGAGATCTCAGCTCTTGAGTCTCATGTCTCCCCACTCTGAGCATCTGTTTCTTTTATCTGTACTTGTCTGATATTGATGTTTGTTCTTGTTACAGAGTTTGCTTCTCAGGTTACTTTGCATGGCTTCTGACACCTAGCATGTACTCCTACAAATTCTGTGACCGTGGCGTTAATTTTTTTTTTTTACTTGAAGTACAGTAAATTTGTAATGTTGTGTTAGTTTCTGGTGTACAGGTGTACAGAAAACTGATTCAGTTATATAAATATGTGAGGATGTATATTCTGGGGTTTCCCTGGTGGCTCAGATGGTAAAGAATCGCCTGTAATGCGAGAGACCTAGGTTCGACCCCTGGGTTGGGAAGATCCCCTGGAGGAGGGCATGGCAACCCACTCCAGTATTCTTGCCTGGAGAATTCCATGGACAGAGGAGCCTGGAATGCTATAGTCTGTGAGGTTGCAAAGAGTAAAACACTACTGAGTGACACAGCACAAGGATATATATAGATTGAGTTATTCACAACATTGTGAACTAACCATACTTCAATTACAAAAAAAGTCACAAAGAGTAAGACCTGACTGAATAACTAACTATACAGTCCATAGAATTCTCTAGGCCAAAATACTGGAGTGGGTAGCCTTTCCCTCCTCCAGGGGATTTTCCCAACCCAGGGATTGAACCCAGATCTCCCACATTGCAGGCAGATTCTTTACCAGCTGAGCCACAAGGGAAGCCCAAATGACTAACACACACACAAATATATCCTTCCATATATTAATATATATTATTTTTCAGACTCTTTCCCATTATAGGTTATTACAAGATACTGAATAAAGTTCCCTATGTTATGAAATAGCTTAGATCCCTATATTTAACTATTTTATATACAGTAGTTTGTATCAACTAATCCCAAAGTCCTAATTTATCCTTCTCCCACTCCCTTTCACCTCTGGTAACTATAAATTTGTTATCTATGTCTGTGAGCCTGCTTCTGGTTTGTAAGTAAGTTCATTTGTCTTTTTTTTTTTTTTAAGATTTCACATGTAAATGATATCATATGGTATTTGTCTTTTTCTTTCTGACTTACTTCATTTAGTATAATTCCTAGGTCCATCCATGTTGCTGCAAATGGCAATATTTCATTCTGTTTCACGGGGAGCTTCTCTGGTGGCTCAGATGGTAAAGAATTTGCCTGCAATGTGGGAGACTCGGGTTCGATCCCAACCCTGGAGAAAGAAATGGCAACCCGCTCCAATATTCTTGCCTGGAGAATCCCATGACAGAGGAACCTGGTGGGCCACAGTCCATGGGCTCCCAAAGAGTCAGACACGACTGAAGTGGCTTGGCACGGCACATGGCTGAGTAGTAGTCTCCACAGCCTTAATCTTGAATGTCTTGCTTTGACTGTGGTGTCTGGACTTCCCTCTATGACACTTGGTATTCTGAGCGCTTCATTTTTTACTTCAGTCTGTCTTCAGCTTTTGCTCAATATTTACATATTGCCATTCTGTTATCTCCCAGGTGTCTGACTTCGGTTGCAAGCTTTGTTCCAACTGGTTTAGCAATTAGCTATATTTGACATTTTATCACTAAAGTGCCTAAAACTACTACTTCAACATGGAGATAAGTGATATTTTATGACTTCTCTTTCTACTATACATTGATCCTCAAAATAAATTACTGGCCCCTTCTGTAATTAGTGAAAAAGTGTTAGAGATTTTGTACCAGTTTTGATGTGGGGTCTACTTGAAAGGGAAATGGAACCAGTTCAGGCATCATTAAGGTTTGGGGTTGCCAGGCTCTGCCCCAGGCTAGGAGGGATGGAAGCCAGCTGAGTCTCTCATTTCATCTTTCTTGGCTTATAATAATAAAGTGACTCAGCCTGGGATTTAATAAAACAATGAGTCATCCCAAACTATGAAATGAAGTATAACACCTTTGTTTAACAACCATAATCATCACAGCCTACTCCCTACCCGCTTTCTCTCCACAGGAACATCTGTGTGTCTCTGTTGTTACCAATTCTTGTCGTTAGGTTACTGATTAAACCCTGAACCTAGTGTTATTACTCTAGGCTGGTCTTCCCTGGACACCATGTCGCATGGGATGTACCATCTTAGTTACCTCTTGGTTTCAGATGAGACAAAACGATTTCACAGACCAAAGTTTAGTCTTTAAGAAAATTTCTGCTGTGACTACATGATTTTCATCAACTTTTCCCATTATTTTGGCTCTTTATGAGTTCTTTTTGTTATCTATGAAACGTAGGGATGCTGGAATTTTGTCTGTTCCGTAATGTTAATGGCTCTGGGAAGAAAAAATCAAGCTGTCATGGGGAGGGTTTAGTGACTTCTCTGACTCTCAGAGGTGAAAAGAGTCTCTTTCAAGTTGGATGTTTCCTGAAAGACTTGCTGCCATTAATCAGAAGCTTTTCTTCTAGGGTTGCTTTCTGTTTACAAATATTTAACAGCCCCTTCGCAGCAGGAGGTAGGATTAAAAACTCTGTGTTTGCAACTCTTTTATCCATTTCTTGAATAATGCTGCTGGTTTTCTACAAAAGGGAAAGTTCCTCCAACCTATTTATGGTTTTAATCATTGTATTGTTGTGTGGGCTGACATCTTAAATGTTCACATGTATGGGGAAAGGTATTTCTAAGAAACAAGATAAGATGCTTCATACAGTGGTGATAATCTATCTTTATACATGCTTGAAGCAACGGGATGTAACAATTTGAAGTCATTAAAAATGTCTCTTGTTCATTTTTGATAGATTTTCCAAGAGACGATTAGTAGTTATCTTTGTCAGTTCAGTAAAAGAGTGTTTAGAGAAATAAACCATCACTCTCTTTAAAAATTGGGTTGAACAGGTTTTCTTCTTTTTTCAACCAAAAAGTGATGTTTTATAATGTTGATTATTTTAGTTAGTAGTTAACTTGCCCTTTGCAGTTAAGAGACATTTGGTATGGAAAGTTAACTGGTGAATTCTTTCAACAAGACTTCTTCTCCATGACCTGAAAATTAAAATTTTGTTTTTTGGTTTTGGTGAGCTATTTGGTACACATCCTCTCCTAAGCTTCTCATATGTGCGTCAGCTGCTGGTTCCTATCCAAATGTGGAATTCATTTAACTAAGCCCTGCCAGGGCCTTTTCTGTGGGATTCCCCCCCTCCCTCCCATTTCTGGGGACTTCTATTCCTCCTGAATGCCCCTGTCTGGGAAAGATTATCTTGGCAGAGAAGGGGAACATTGGGAAATAAGAGAGGGCAGCTCTTTGTTGGCAAGAAGAAGTAGTGGCTCACTGACTTCAGAGAAATACGAGTGGGTAAAGCGGGAAAGAGTTTTCAAGAAGTGTAAGTGATCTCATTCTTTTCCTTAAATGACTTCAATCCCTTAAAGAAAGAGCAATGCCTGAGAGCATGATGTTGAAGCTCAGCAGTCCTCCTTTTACACTGCCACCGATACAAGACCCAGCAACAGCATTGTAAGATTTGGGGGTACCGGAGTGATACCACTGACCACTCAGAAGTGAGTCATATGATGTGTTTGTCCAGTTTATGGAACTTTGTTACTGTTGTACAGTTCCATTGCTGTCCTATCGCCAGAGTCATCTTCAAAAGTTGTGTACCACAGGCCAACTCCGTTGTTAAAATATTGAAATACAGTAGCACTCCCTCACCCTTATCCAAAAAGGATATATTCCAGGACCCCCAGTGGATACCTGAAACTGTGATAGTACAAAACCCTACATATGCCATGTGTTTTCTATACACACACACATACCCCTATGATTAAATTTAAAAATTAGGCACAGTAAGAGATTAACAACAATAATAAAATAGAACAATTATAACAATATACTGTGATAAAAGTTATGTGAGTATTATCTCTCTCTCTCTCAAAATATTTTATTGTACAAATTTAATGCTTTTCCACCCTAACTAAACACTTATGCACTGTGGCCATAGCTTCTGCTGTTTAAGATGGGACCACAAAAGTAGCACAAACTTTTCTTCTTTGCAGTTTCACAGCTGGGAGATTTGTCCTCCCTGTGGATCTTAGAAACTTCAACATATGATTTTTTTCTTTACTTATCAAGTTGATAACTTTTATATATATATACTTGATTTAAGCACTTTTACAGCTTCTCTCTGACATATTTGACTTGCCAGCATCATTACTCTTGCACTATGGGGCCATAGTCAAGTAAAATCAGAGTTACTTGAACACAAACTCTGCCACGACATTCTGTCTGATAACCAAGACAGTGGATAGGCGGCATTCACTGGACCAAAGGATGAATCATGTCCTGGGTGGGACAGAGCAGAGTGGTGTGAGATTTCATCACTCTGCTCAGAACATCTTGAAATTTGAAAGTCATGAGTTGTTTATTTCTGGAATTTTCCAGTTAATAATTTAAGACTGCAATGATGGGGTAACTAAAATCAAGGAAAGTGAAACCACAGGTATGGGGTGGCTACTGTACTTGAGGAATTCTCCGGATCTTCTCTAGATCAAGTAAGTAGAGTGTTATTCATCTAGTAAGAGGGTGGCCTCGAGGTATCATGTGGATGATGATCTCCCTAATTTGTCTAATATGGCCCATATCAGCTGGTAAATATTTTGACTATCGCTGATAATAACCAGTCTTCTTTCCAGTTTTTCTTTCTGCCAACTCATTCTCTCATTTTAAAATTCATTTATTTAAGAAATCCTTACTGGTGACCTGCTAAATGCAAGACACTGTTGTGGATACTAGAGAAACACTAGTGAGGAAGATGGACAAGGTCCTTGATTTGATGGTGTTTTCATTCAAGTAGAACAAACAATCAACATGAACACGAAGATACAGACAAGGTCATTTAGTATGATGGGTCCTCTTTGAATAGTATGATAGTGATGAGTAAAATTGCCCAGGAGGGATTCATCAGGTGGAGATATCAGGAAAAGCCTTCCTAAGGAGGAGTGTTAGCTGAGACTTGAATGGGCAATTCTTCAAATGTCGGCTGAGCTTAATAGTGTGACCATGAGTTGGCAGGCTAGCATGAAGCCCTGCCCATGCATCTCTCTCATATACCCAGAAGCCTAACTTAGGCATTTCTGTGTCAATGGTATAAATGGAAGAAAGGGAATACATGTCTCTCAAGATTCTTCCTATGTCACTTGCTAGCATCCTTGCCTAAGGAAATGCACCTGGACAAACCCAGAGACAAATAGGAAAAGTCGTCATGATATTAAATAGCAAAGGATATGCATAAAGTGAGAGATGAAGAAATGAGATCATTAATTCAGAAACTGGTTCATTAATTCAATTATTCAACCATATATTTTTCTGTTAACTTTTCTCTTTTAGCTAAAATATTTTTAAAACCCCATTGTTTTTCTCTTCTTTTCTATAGCAACTGTTCTTATAGTTGTTAGTTTTCATTCCAATTCCAAAGAAGGGTAATGCCAAAGAATGGTCAAACTACTGCACAATTATACTCATTTCACATGCTAGTAAGGTCATGCTCAAAATCCTTGAAGCTAGGCTTCAACAGTACATGAACCAAGAACCTCCTGATGTAAAAGCTGCATTTAGAAAAGGCAGAAGAGCCAGAGATCAAATTGCCAACATCTGTTGGATCATAGAAAAAGCAAGAGAGTTCCAGAAAAACATCTACTTCTTTTTCGTTGACTATGCTAAAGCCTTTGACTGTGTGGATCAGAACAAACTGTGGAAAATTCTTAAAGATATGGGAGTACCAGACCACCTTACCTGCCTCCTGTGAACTTGTGTGCAGGTCAAGAAGCAACAGTTAGAACCGGGCATGGAACAATGGACTGGTCCCAAACTGGGCAAGGAGTATGTCAAGACTGTATATTGTCACCCTACTTATTTAATTTATATGTACAGGGTACATTACATGAAATGCAGAGCAGGATGAAGCACAAGCTGGAATCAAGATTGCTAAAAGAAATAGCAGTAACCTCAGATATGCAGATAATACCACCCTAATGGCAGAAAGCAAAGAGGAGCTAAAGAGCCTCTTGATGAAGGTGAGGGTGAGTAATGAGTGAGTGAAATTTGCTCAGTTGTGTCTGACTCTTTGCAACCCCATGGAATGCAAATCCATGGGATTCTCTAGGCCAGACTACTGGAGTGGGTAGCCTTTTCCTTCTCCAGGGGATCCTCCCAACCCAGGGATCAAACCCAGGTCTCCCTCATTGCAGGTGGATTCTTTACCAACTGAGCTGTAAGGGAAGCCCAAAGGTGAGAGAGGAGAGTGAAAAAGGTAGCTTAAAACCCAACATTCAAAAAACTAAGATCATGATATCCAATCCCATCACTTCATGGCAAATAGAGGGGTAACAGTGGAAACAGTGACAGACTTTATTTTCTTAGGCTCCAAAATCACTGCAGATGGTAACTGAAGCCATGAAATTAAGAGACACTTGCTCCTTGGAAGAAAGGCTATGACAAACCTAGACTGCATATTAAAAAGCAGAGACATTACTTTGCCGATAAAACTCCATATAGTCAAAGCTATGGTTTTTCCAGTAGTTATGTACAGATGTAAGAGTTAGACTATAAAGAAGGTAGTCCTGAAGAGACAGTGTTTTCAAACTGTGGTGTTGGAGAAGAATCTTGACAGTCCCTTGGACTGTAAGGTAGAACAAACCAACCAACCCTAAGGGAAATCAACCTTAAATATTCACTGGAAGGACTGATGCTGAAGCTGAAGCTCCAATACTTTTGGCCACCTGATGAAGAGCCAACTCATTGATAAAGACCCTGATGCTGCGAAAGACTGAGGATAGGAGGAGAAGGGGATGACAGAGGATGAGATGATTGAATGGCATCATCGACTCAATAGACATGAGTTTGAGCAAACTCCAGGAGATAGTGAAGGACAGGGAAGCCTGGTGTGCTACAGTCCATGGGGTTGAAAAGAGTTTGACATGACTGAGGGACTGAAAAACAACACCTCAGTATCATCTCAAACTTTTAGGAGAAAACAAATTGCAGTATCTTTTTCTTAGATTTTTCTTAGTTATGTGAAAAATGACTTTTTCCTCAAGGGTCAATATTATATTTTGGTAATTTGCTCATCTTCAGTTCAGTTGCTCAGTTGTGTCCGACTCTTTGCAACCCCATGGATGGCAGCATGCCGGGCTTCCCTGTCCATCACCAACTCCTGGAGCTTAGTCAAGCCTCAAGTCCATCAAGTCAGTGATGCCATCCAACCATCTCATCCTCTGTCATCCCCTTCTCCTCCAGCCCTCAATCTTTCCCAGCATCAAGGTCTTTTCCAATGATTTGGCTCTTCATATCATGTGGCCAAGCTATTGAAGTTTCAGATTCAGCATTGGTCCTTCCAATGAATATTCAGGACTGATTTCCTTCAGGATGGACCGGTTGCATCTTCTTGCTGTCCAAGAGACTCTCAAGAGTCTTTTCCAACACTACAGTTCAAAAGCATCAATTCTTTGGCGCTCAGCTTTCTTTACAGTCCAACTCTCACATCCATACATGACTAGTGGAAAAGCTATAGCTTTGACTAGATGGACCTTTTCTGGCAAACTAATGAATCTGCTTTTTAACATGCTGTCTAGGTTGGTCATAACTTTCCTTCCAAGGAGTAAGCATCTTTTGATTTCATGGCTGCAGTCACCATCTGCAGTGATTTTGGAGCCCCCCAAAATAAAGTCTGTCACTGTTTCCATGTTTCCCCATCTATTTGCCATGAAGTAACGAGAGTGGATGCCATGATCTTAGTTTTTTGAGTGTTGAGGTGGTGAGACAAATCCATGTGTTTCCTCTTCCATTTTGAACTAGAAGGTTATGGAAACCTTGAAAAGCCCACAATAAACCCTTTCCAAATGAAGATTACCAAATGTTAAAATTTCAAGTTGAGGAATATAAGTAAATCAATTTATACATTCATCCTGCAGTATCCATGGGGGGTTGGATCCAGGACCCCCACAGACACCAAAATCTGAGGATACTCAAGTCCCTTATGTAAAATGGCTGGTCCAGTCAGCCCTGTGTACTCATGGATACAAAACCCACAGATATGAAGGGCTGACTGTATTAACACAATCCATTTTCTATCACGTATAGCACCTTATTGGTCAATTTCTCCTTTACAACACCAAAAAAAATGATATTAATTTTGAAGACTTCTTTTCAAAAAGCATATACTCATAAAATTCACTCTCTTTGCCTTTTGGTGCTAGATATTTCAAGATCAAATGACCCCTAGCAATTGCAGGTTTAACTTTAGTGGACTAGTCTTTCCCTTACTCTTCCACAGTCCTTAGCAGCATCTTTAATCTAACTGGGAAAGATTCATTTAGACGTGAATGAGGATTGTTTTGAAGTCTCTCTGTTAACAACAAGAAAAAACCTCAAGTAAAGTAGACCCTTCAGTCCTCCCACCCCACCCCCCCACCTGCCCCCAGCAAAGATATTTCCTGGAGATAAACTTCTCTCCAGCCAAGGGTTCTGCCCAAGAGATTCCAGGCTCACAAGTGCTTCAGGCAAACTGCCCATCCTGAAGGGCTGGTCCACAGCCAGGGGTTGTCCAGCAACACAAACCTCTGGTTTAGTTGTGCCCATCTTGGAGGTTTATGATTTAGGGAGGGTAGCAATTCTTTTATCCCTTTGCCTTGAAGTTTTTTTGATAGGAGGCTTCTCACTGTTCCCTGGCTTGAAATAAAATGAAAAGAAACTCTTGGTTATATATACACAATGTCATTGTCAATGGTTCTAGACACATGCAAAATAGCATGCCTATTTTTCCAGAACTTTGGAAAACTCATCGCTGGAATTTTGATTGACCACTGAATCATGAAAGGCATATAATCATAATTCCCAGAATGTAAACAGAACATGTTTGGGCTTGTTTTGGAATCTGTTAATTTCAATGAACCAGTCCATGCTCTTGGAAGGAAAGAACATATATTAAACCAGTTAGGCCTTCCATTAACATTGTCATTGTAATACCCTATGGGCAGTCTTGTACTGTAAATTTCTCCCAACACTGTTTGTTCATTTGTACTATTTACAATTAAACTATTTTATTCAATTGAACTTTTTCCCTTTGATTTACAATTGGTATGAGACAGAGTGTTTGGGATGGGGCCAAATGGCTTGGACCATGTTCTCTGGGTTTATACGATAATATATAACCAGTTGTGCGTAACTCAGTGGTAACTGGTCCAGGGGACACACAGATAAGCTTTCTTTGGGGATCAGCTAGGATCCAGGGGCACACCATGCAACCTTGGACCCCTTTATCTTGCTTTCATGAGGTAGGCAAATCTCTTTGTTATTTGCTCAAATACCGTCCTGAAGAGGGATGGAGGATAGGCAAAGTCATCTGATAGTGATGCCAAAAGTCAGCCTCTGTGCACTGGTGCTAAATTGAATTCTGGATACAGAATTTTGGAAGAAGAAAAGGATAGCTTTATTGTTTTACTAGGCAAAGGGGAAGACAGGGGTCTGATGTCTTCAAAATAGTGTGTCCCAATCTTGGGGAGATTTGGTGAGGAGTTTTAGAGTGATGGCTCAAGGGCAGGGTTGCTGATAAGGATCAGGATGTGTGCAGGGCCTGCACTCCTTTAGTCTGGTCTCAGGGGTCTCCTGATGAGTTTCTGTGGTTCTTGAGGTCATCAAACTGTGAACTTCTTCTGGAATGAGAAATGCTTGATCAAGTAGTTAATAGCTTCCATTTGTTGGGCATTTTAGTTCTTCAGAGGAGCTCACAGATACTGTCATGGGTATTCTAGAGGTAGAACCAGGACCCCGCACTATTGTTTCTTTTTTTTATGTTTATTTAGTTTTTTGTTTTCTTTTTGGCAGGGCTGGGTCTTCACTGCTGTGTGGCCTTTTCTCTAGTTGTGGCAAGTGGGAACTATTCTTTCGTTGTGGTGCACGAGCTTCTCACTGCAGCAGCTTCTCTTGGTGTGGGGCCCAGGCTCAGAGTTGTGGTGCTTGGGTTTAGTCACCCTGTGGCATGTGGGATCTTCCCCGATCAGGGATCAAACCTGTGTCTCCTGCACTGGCAGGCAGTTTCTTTACCACTGAGCCACCAGGGAAGCCCTGCACGATTGTTTGTATTTTTTTTTACCTAATAAAATATTTTATTTATTATTTTAATTTTATTGGAGAAAAACTGGCACAGGGAACACAGTATTTTGGGATAACCTTTCTTTCTATATGTATGTGTGTAACTGAATCACTTTGCTGTATACCTGAAGCTAACACAACATTGTAAATCAGCTGCGCACTACTGTCTTTTTTTAAAAATTATTTACTTTAGTTGGGGGCTAAATTCCTTTACCATATTGTGGTTTTTGCTGTACGTCGATATGAATCAGCCATGGGTGCACATGCGCACCCCAATCCTGAACTCCCCTCTTACCTCCCTCCCCATCGCATCCCTCTGCGTTGTCTCAGAGCACAGGCTTTGAGTGCCCTGCTCCATGCCTCGAACTTGCCCTGGCCTCCTCCTCCCTTGTCTCTGCATCCCCTCCATTCCTGATTAGCAACTGATTAGAAACTGCTCTTTAGACCTCAGGGAGGATCCTGGAAGCTGAAGCCTACTCCCTACAAATAAGAAATGGGGGACACAGAAAGACTTCCGTGCCCAGGAGCCACGTAGGGTCCTGCTTGGTTTCACAAACTGAAGAATTTCATATGAGGTGCCTACATAACTAAAGGGCTATTTAAATAATGTTATTGGACCAGGTTTACCATGGTAAACTAAACCATAGGTTTCCCGTCTATGCCTCTGGTGGGAATACTCAAGAAAGCAACAAAGAATCTACATTTTATCTATTTTCTCTGCACCGAGGTGTGAACAGATCTGTGATTCTGATAATGTGTGTATTAATAACCTACTTCTCCAGCTTGGGGTGCAAATATATTCCCATTTCTTATTTTTCCAATTATGAATTCAAATCCCCATAGATTCTTCCTCTTGAGTTCTCTCTTCTTAGATCCTCAATGGTCAAGGACCCCAGGCAGAAGGGGCCAGCTCTGTGTTAACATTCCAGAGGAGGCAGGGAACTGGAAGGATGGGTGGGTCCATCAGTTCTGCTGCATTGCTGCTGTTGGAGATCTGTCCTGCTTGTCCACTGGTACAGTGATGTCTCTTCTGGTCCAAACACATCTCTGTGCTTGGGCAAGAGTTTGGATTAGCAAACCTTTATGTGTGTCACTGATTCAGAACTGCTTCCTTCTTCAGCCTCATGCTCTACAGAGCCAACCTCCCCTACCAAATTTCATAACTCTATAAGGAGGTCTGATACCATCCCAAACTTCCCTTCCCTCCTGGTGGGGGTGAGGGTGACTTTATTATTCTTTCCTGATGGCAGAACTTGGTCAGACCATCACAATCCATCCTGAACAAGTTCTCCTAACTTTGAATGTCAGGCATAAGGAGTTGAGGATCTTCCAGGACACCCCTGGCTTTCACACAATTAATCCATCTTGCCTGTGGGGTGTGTTAAGGTTATTGTTGTTCAGTTGCTAAGTCGCATCCAACTCTTTCCCATTCCATGGACTGCAGCATGCCAGGCCTCCCCTGTCCTTCAGTATCTCCCAGAGTTTGCTCAGATTCATGTCCATTGAGTTGGTGATGCTACCTAACCATATCTTCTTAGAAAAGCAAACTCAATCAAATGACAAAAAGTTCTCTTTGCTCTTCAAATGTGAAATCAATGACCTCATTCTCTATTTGTTTAACTAAGAAGGACCCCTCAAATAATATCTCTTACTTCTGCTGTTTGAAATCCATCCCAAGAATATAGGCACATATATTCAATACAATGAATTTTATAGTGTTGTCTAAAATAATGTAAATATATAATAATTCAAATATCCGACATGATTATTGAGGTACTACTTTGCATTTTCTTTTTGCTGCTGGAAAACTAAGAGATATTTGAGATGGCTTTTCCCTTTGAAATTTGTTCCTAGTCTAAAAGCCATCGTTTCCTTTGCCACAGATGTTTTCTCAGTGCCTAAAGCCTGAACTGCTTGTACAGTCTTCCTTCTTGGCCCTTGAGAAGTCCTAAAATAATTGGAGAGATTAGGTGTAAGAAATCAACAACAGAAAGGATGAGACTCTCCAAGGCTGAGAAGGGGACCAAAGTCTTTGGTTTCTAATTGTGATGGAGACCCACCCTCTAGATGTCCTGGTGAGATGGCAAGACCCCTAGGGTGAATGGTTGCTTAGAGCAACTAAGAACGTTGAGCTGGAGGCACAGAGTTCCTGGAATGATTCTATGATGATTGGAATAGATATAATTAATATATACTAATAATGTTAATTATAGTATTATGTATTAATCCCATTACACACATGCACACAATTAGAATTTTGGGACTCCTTGGAGCTCCCTTCTAGAATGTGATAATGTGGGAATAACTGAACTCTGAACCACCATCTTTGTTTCTTTTCCCATCCTGGAGTCTGCCCAGCACATGAAGGATCTCGTACACACATTGGTGTTAATATTTTCAGAGCAGCTTCCCCTTGGTTCATATACCAGAACTGTCCAGTTTGGGCTAGAGAAACTGAGAAAAAGGGTTGTGCCAGCTCTGAAACTCTAGGGTGTCTGATACCAGGAACATGGTTTAAAAGGAGGGAAATTTGGCTCTAGGGAGGCATATCTCCTTGGCAACTTAGACCCCTTATCCCATGAGAAAGGTCATGCTCAGAGAACGACCAGAGTGGGGCCCAAGTCAGGGCCCCCTCTTCTCCAAGAAAACATTGGTACTGATCATGTTGAGTGAGACTGGCTGGTGCCGTTTGATAGATTACATTGTTTAGTGCCAAGCTTGGAATTTTCCTTGCTGAGCAAGTTCTTTTGTGGTATTTGCGAAATACTGTCAAATCTGTTCTCAGAGCTTTCCCAAGTGTGAGAGAAGCTGTGAAACCCTTGACAGGAAGAGTTATGGTTTACTAAACTTGAGCTGGGATACTTCCCCTTTTGTATTTCTAGCACGTAGAGGCATAGACTCCAGAAATTATATATATATATATTTATCAAAGCTACAAAAAACTTTCTCAATTTCTTCCTAAAATGCTGACAACACAGTTTGCATCCAGGACAGAAATCGGGGACACGTGATGGTTTATAAATAGTGAGGAAGGTAGAAGATTCTCTTGCTACTTCTTCTCATTTCTCTTGTCTCTTATTGGCAACTGTGATACTTTGAGGACTCTAAAAGCCTGGGAGAATGCACCCATCCATGACTAGTAATCAATGGAAGCTTTTTTGTAGGAAAGAAGTACATTGGGCTAAATACATGCTATTAGTATTGCATAGAGAAAATGTGGGGTAGGCAGTTTCTATCTCATTCATTCGGTAGCCACCTAAGGTTGAATTTGTAGCATTCTTTCTTTCTCCTAAAGTTCAGCTGGTGCTTCAGCAAGAAGGGAGAGCTGGATCCTCAATCATCTTAAAAGATAGACTGTGTTACCAGAATTTATGTCACATCCACTAGCAGTATGAGGGGAAGGGTCCAACATAAGAGGCTAATGTGTCATGATACTTAAACAAGATTGCATCCGCCACTTCCCAGTGTGCCCAGGGGCAGCTTCTAGTCCAACGCTGATCAAAGCACAGGTTTAAGAGTACATTGCCTTTATCACTGGGTAGGCCAACCTCTTGGGCTTCCCTGATAGCTCAGTTGTTAAAAATTCTGCCTACAATGTAGGAGACCCTGGTTCAATGCCTGATTCAGGAAGATCTGCTGGAGAAGGGATAGGCTACCCATTCCATCATTCCTGGGCTTCTCTTGTGGCTCAGCTGGTAAAGAATCTGCCTGCAATGCGGGAGACCTGGGTTTAATCCCTAGCTTGGGAAGATCCCCTGGAGAAGGGAAAGGCTACCCACTCCAGTATTCTGGCCTGGAGAATTCCATGGACTGTATAGTCCATGGGGTCACAAAGAGTTGGACACGACTGAGCAACTTTCATTCACTTCACAGGACAAACCTCTGGGATATACTTCATGCTCCAGAGCTCCCAGTGAGGTCAAGCTGAGTCATACTTTAGTTGAAACCACCCCATTTGCCCAGTTCCTTCGCTGCCCAATTCTGCTTCCTTCCCTCCCTAAGGATTCTCTCCCTGCCCCCCCACCCCGGCCCTGAACATTTCCTTAAAAAATCAGTGGCACAGGAATCCTCATCTTCAGTGTGACTATTAGGGAACCTGACCTAAAACAGTGGCCTAGAAGTGGTGCCAGGAAGCATCTCTAGGGATGGGAATCTAGAGTTGCACCACTTGTTGATAGTGATGAGCTCTCCATCACTTGGGGTAGGTATTGTATACACCAGAGGGGCTCCCGTCTCTGGGATCTGATGACCTGAGGTGGAGCTGATATAATAATAATAAAGTGCACAATAAATCTAATGCACTTGAATCATCCTGAAACCATCCTCTGCCACCCAGTCCATGGAAAAATTGTCTTCCATGAAACCAGTCCCTGGTGCCAAAAAGGTTGGGGACCACTGGTACAAACAGCCCTTGGAATGCTATAATACATACATACATACATACATACATACATACATACATATATATATATATATGTAGTTAATACATTTATTTGTGATGTATGTACAAATTCTCTACCTTCATGGTGCTTACTGCTATTTGAAATGATCACCTTTATGTCTTTCTTTTCATGTTTACTGTTTTCCATTACAATGGAAACTACCACATCCAAGACCTTGCACGTTTATTTGTTCACTCCTGTTTCCCCAACATCTACAACAGTGCCTAGCATTTAGTAGCCAATTAGTGACTCTTGGTTTTATAAATGAAATAACAAATTAGTGGGTGGGTTGGAGGAGGAAGGAATGACTGGAGATTTGTTATTAGGTGTGGTGGTCAAAATGTTTACTTCTAGTGCCCAGGTGCTGACAATAGAAAGATCGCCATTCATAGAGCCTGAATTACCCCCTTTGCAAGGTGATAGCACTTTAGTTAGTAGATCTAGGGAAATAGTCACAAGGGGTTAGCCAAGAAGAATGGTTTCCATGCCTACGCCATCCTTCTTTTATTTCCTATATTCTGTTTTCTGTCAGCATGACTCTATCTGCTCTCTGTCTTCCAGAAATCTATCAAAATCTACAGTCCGCCGAGACCCCAGGTGGTGAGGCAGACATGTGTTCTATCTCCCATCTTGAGCACAAAGCCCATCCAAACATTGAAAATCCCACAATAACTGCACTTCATATAATTATTAACATGCTAGGGCTTAAGTCTGCCATTTTGTTTGTTACTTTCTGTTCTATATTTTCTTTCTGTTTTCTTTTCTCCCTTCCTGTGGGTTACTTGAACAAATTTTAGAATTCCATTTTGATTTACCAGCAGTGTGTTTAACTGTATCACTTTATATAGTTTGCTTAGTGGTTGTTTGTAGCCTGTCACAGTCTATTGGTGTTGACAATCTACCAGTTCAAATGAAGCGTAGAAACTTTGCTTCCCTCTACATCCTTCTAACCTCCCTGGTTTATAGTTTACTTGCCTCAAATGCTTCCTCTGCACACATTTAGGATCCAGCGGGGATGAAAGTCTTAGTTCCTGACTTCAGTCATATTTTTCCAATGCTACTTCTGCAGGGTTTGAGCCCCTCATTGTGGATGGGTGAGGGTGGAAATATAGGCCCCCATTCAGCCTTTGCTGGCTTGGATGGGAAAGGACTATATTTTTTCTGTGGTATAGAGGAAGAATATAGCAATTATTGTTTCAAAGTTTTCTGTCTTAATTTATCTGCCCTTTTTCCTGGCTATAGAGAGCAGGCTTTAGTTAGGGCCTTTAGGGGTGAATGTACATTGATATTTCTGGGTTTTCAGGTTCTTCAGCTCCAAATCTGAGATATTTGAGGCCAGATGAAAATCTAAGAGACTCACCACTGTGTCATCCCTCCTTCTGAACCGATCTGCCTACTTTTCTCCACCTTTCATAGTCTTAGCTTTGTTTCCCATGTGACGTTCAAGGTTTTTAGTTGTATGTAGTGGGTGTAATAGGGAAAAGCATACCTCCTTCATCTTTCCAGGAATGAAAGTCTGCTGTATAGATTTTTATAACCTCTAGAGGCCGATTCATGTGAATATGTTGTTATTAAAAATACTTCAATAAAAATAACAGTGCAATAGAAACAGTTAAAAGCAGCTTGGCTCCTTAGATAAGAGATGTAATGAATGAAAATCATTTATCCTATCCCAGAGGAAAATGATATGAAATTAATACAATGAGAGTAAAGATAATGAATATAAAGTTATGCATTCTAAGAGATTCCAAAAAACCTAGAACAGATGAAAGATAATCGGTTGGAAAGAAAAAGTAGTGTATACTTGACAGTTTACAAAATGACCAAAAAACAGTTGATAAGAATATGTGAAAAAAAACTTGCAGTGTCTCTAGGAATTAAAAAAAATAATATTAAAGCGAGGAGATAAAGTGTCTCCCTTATCAAAATGATAAAAGGTACCCTGTATAAGAGAGTGTTACTTACATGTGTTGCTATTGGTTGTGCAAATTGTTGCAAGATTTCTGGACTCAGGGATGGAATCCACATCTCCTGCATTGGCAGGTGGATTCTTTACCACTGAGTCACCAGGGAAACCATTGTATTCTTAGGAAACAGTAAAAAGATATGTAAAATGGTATGTGCAGTGATTTAGCTATAGTTCATGGAAGCTATAAATTTAGCTATGATTCATAGCAGCTTCTTATGTAATAGTAAATACTAGACACATATTACCAAAACTCTTGGTAGTATTTCCTATGTATCGGGCACTTTTCTAAGTATTGTCCATTTTTAACCCGTTTAATTCTTCAGCAAGCTATGGACTAGGTCTTATTATTATTCTTACTTTATAAATGAGGAAAGTTGAGGCATAGAAGGATTAAGTTAGTTGCTGGGATTTGAGTCAGGGCCTGAGTCTGTGTCTTTCACTGCTCTGTCTCCTGTCTGTCTAGATAACACTTGTGGGTGTGTTCAGTCGCTCAGTCATGTCAGACTCCTTGGGACCCCATGAACTGTAGCCAGACAGGCTTCTCTGTCCAACGAATTTTCCAGGCAAGAATACTGGAGTGGGTTGCCATTTCCTTCTCTAGGGCATCTTCCCAACCCAGGGATCGAACCTGAGTCTCTTGTGTCTCTTGCATTGGCAGGCAGATTCTTTGCCACTGTGCCACCTAGCAAGCCCAGATAATACAACATGTATATAATGGTTGTAATATGATATAAATAATATTATATAATATAATATTATATTATAAATAATGTAAACATTAAAATAATGTTTATATTTAAAATACAAAAATATTTTCCCAATTTGTCATTATTGGAAAACTGGCAGGCTACTAAATAATACAAGGCAATCTTAAGGAAAAAAAAGTCTACATGGATTTTTAAAGTGAATCTAAGTGTAAAAGATTCATGTCAAAGGGTTAATCATTTTAACTTTTGAGCTGTGGTATCTTGGAGTCATCTTATTGATTGTGTTGTAGATATAATAATTTACCTAGTCATGATAAGTTCTGGGCAAGTGCTAGCTAAATTCACATGTACTGCAATAAGAAAGGAGGCTTTTCAGAAGAAAAACTGAATTCTCTCCAAGGTTTTAAGAAAATTGGCTGAGTAGAGACATGCTTCCTTCCAAAACTGTCTTGTGTTTGAAAATCGAAAACGATGATTTCATCAAGCTTTGGAAAACTGATCTCATAATTGGACACTGGATTTGTCAGCCATAGAGACTGAGGTAAAGAAGGTTTTCCTAAAAAAAAAAATAGAGGCTTCTTATTAAAACTTAAAAATTATAGTTTCTCAGGCATTTCCTGGTCTTTTTTTTTTTTTTTTTTACCATCTTAGACATTGAACTTACCTGTGGATCTTTGCTTATTCAGTGTCCCCCCTCTTCAGACCTTTCTTCTTCAGTTATTTTATCCCCCATTGCCTGTCACTGCTCAGAGTTTGGGGGATAGACTGAAAGCAGAGTGATTCTTATTTCAGGTTGCCATAAGCATAGTGACCTGAGCAGAGTGGTGTGGACAGAGTGATCCTGAGATTTTTCTTCTCTCCTGAGAAAGGTGACTTAAATGAGTGAAGATAAAACGAATGAATACATGGCACTCCATAGACTTCCTTCAGTCAGTCGGTCAGTTCAGTTGCTCAGTCATGTCCAACTCTTTGCGAATCCGTGGACAGAAGCACGCCAGGCTTTCCTGTCCATCACCAACTCCTGGAACTTGCTCAAACTCATGTCCATTGAATCGGTGATGCCATCCGACCATCTCATCCTCTGATGTCCTCTTCTCCTCCTGCCCTCAATCTTTCCCAGCATCAGGGCCTTTCCAGTGAGTCAGTTCTTCACATCAGGTGGCCAAAGTATTGGAATTTGAGCTTCAGTATCAGTCCTTCCAATGAATATTCAGGACTGACTTCCTTTAGGATGGACTGGTTGGATCTCCTTGTAGTTCAAGGGACTCTCAAGAGTCTTTTCCAACACCACAGTTCAAAAGCATCAGTTCTTCAGCACCCATCTTTCGTTATGGTTCACCTCACACATCCATACATGGCTACTGGAAAAACCATAGCTTTGACTAGACAGACCTTCGTCACCAAAGTAATGTCTCTGCTTTTTAATATGCTGTCTAAATTTGTCATAGCTTTTCTTCCTTAAAGCTAGACTTCCTTTTTAGTCTTTAAGCTAGACTTCCTTGAGATCCTTAAATATTGGATTGGCCCAAAAATTCATTCATTTTTTCCATAAGATATTATGGAAAAGCCTGAATGAACTTTTGAGCCAACCCAATATAATACATACCAATAATTTAAAAAGCCAAAATAGCAAAAGCAGAGTTGACTCTAAATCATATGTTTGGTTCATCCTTGAGTAAAACATCAAATTAAATAATAACGTGCATCAAACAAACCACTTTGGCTCTAACACAGCTAAAAGAGAAATGCCGAAAGCAGTGTCATGCCTACACTTCTAATTTTAATCACAGCTCTAAATAGTTAAGAGCACACCCAGAAAATAACAGTGTGTGTCTCAGTGTGGTGTGTTTTGTGGTTAGCATCTCTCTGACATAACTTTAGGTAGTACAGGTGGCTTCTCTTAAGGGCATAACTCTAAATGTGGAATATACTTTCCAGAGCCTGTGGTTTGAAAGGGGAGGAGTGACAGCTACTTGCATAATTACGGGTATGATGATGAAGTTTATAAGAAAAAGTATCACTTTTGGATCTCTTAGACGTTTTAATTAAGAAGGATCCAATAAGGAAGACATGTAAAGGTTGAGAAGTCATAATTATTTCTCTCTACTTTAATTTTGTTTTATATTCAGATAACATAATCTTTTAGAAGACAAGGAAAACATCTAGACACACATACATCTTTGAAAGAAATGCACTGGCAAAGACTTTAAAAATGTAACAATTTTTTAACTTTATTATTTTTAAAATAATTTTTCATTGAAGTATAGTTGACTTACAATGTTGTGTTAGTTTCAGGTGTATAGCAAAGTGATTCAGTTACACACACACATATATTCTTTTTCAGATCATTTTCCCTTGTATGTTATTACAAAATATTAGGTATAGATCCCTGTGCTCTACAGTAGGTCCTTTTGGTTATCTGTTTCAGATGTAGTAGTGTGTATATGTTAATCTCAAACTACTAGTTTATCCTGCCCTACCTTTCCCCTTTGGTAACCATAAGTTTGTTTTCTGTCTGTGTGTGTCTATTTTTGTTTTGTAAATAAGTTCATATGTACCATTCTTTTTGGATTCCACATATAAGTGATATCATATATCTGTCTTTCTCTGATGTACTTTACTTGATATCAAGCTCTAGGTCCATCCTTGTTGGTGCAAATGGCATTCACTCATTTTTTATGGCTGAATAGCAAAGACTTCATTAAGAAGCAGACCCTCTTAGCCTGAGTCTTTCCTGCTGATGTAGATTCCACCACATCTCAGTGCTATGATGACTCACGTGACTGAAAGTCACTAAGTAAGTGGCACCATTGTTTCTATGCTGATCAGGACCCAAGTAAAAGTTTATATGTGCATATATCTTGATATCTGTGCCACTTAAACTTGGTGTCTGTGCTACTTAAATAGATCTAAAACAAGTAAGAGTGATGACCTGAAATACATTTGCTATGAAGATATGAACCCACAAGAAAGGGCGAACTGTCCCCACAATAAGGAAGATTTTGCTTAAATTGGTGGCATGAGCACAGCATCAAGTTCTCCCCTCCCCAGTACTCCTAGAGTGACGAATAGACCATGTTTTTAAAAAAATGCAAACATACACATCAGTACTGCATATCAGGAATGAGAAACAGCTCCCTGCAAAAAAAGAAAAATTGGTAAATTTCTGAAGCTGCAGTAGAAATGGGAGAGGGTGTTGGAAGATATTGAAATGCTGCTGCAGTGCCTGGCCACAAAGTGTGCTCTCATTTAGGAGAGGCTCTGAGACTCCTTGATATGAGAGGCAATACCAAGCTGAGAAGCACTTTTCACCTTTGATTGTAGATCACACACAGAAACGGGCCAGAGACCCAGGCTCTGGGGAGGTGAATTTGAAGCTCTCATCTATAATAGTTTGTTAGAAGTATGAGTATGAAACTAGGGAGAGGGGCTTGAGCTAACGCTAAAAAATTTGGCACATAGGTGGTATTTATAGCCTTGAATGAGATGACTGGATGGGATCATTAAGGGAGATAATACATAAAAGAGAGATCCACCCCAGGGACTGAACTATGGCATGGCCCAATCTTAAGAGGCTGAGAGGAGGGAACACATACTCAATGAAGAAGATTGAGAAGGAGTGAGCAGGTAATTCCTAAACTGCAACTATTCCAGAGAGGCTTCTTGATCAAAATGGTAGGCTGACTGAACTCCCTCTTTTCCTTTCCTTTCACTGATGTGACAGCAAATGTATGTGAATGAGAATAAGTCTATAAACATGCCCAAAGCAATCTAAGTCCCATCATGTTGACAAATATTTGGACAGCAGAGGGTATCTAATGTTCTTATTCATGAATAACACAGGAAACTGTCAACTACAGCCTTCAGCACACAGGATCCAGCTGTCAGGGGAGATGGGGAGTGATCTCACGTGAATAAAGACTCCAGGCTCCATGTCAGCAGATGCAGTGGGCAGGGATGGGCTCTGGGTTGTCAATCAGAATGATCAACCCGAGGCTTGGATATAGAACAGGTGGCTGGAGAGGCCTCGCCACCAGCTGGAGCCACAAGAAATTGCTCTCTGAATAGACTGGAAAAGTTGCCTGGGAAGGGCACTTGTGTGTTCAATCTAGGTGCAGAGGTAGAGTAGAATAGGAGGAAATCTTAGACTCTCATAGGGGATGAAAGAGTGAAGGAATAATAGACCTCTCCTGGAGTGAGATACACTTAAGTACTGTATCCTCTGAGTAGAGTCTTATTTTTTTTTAATCACTTTGGGGATTGTGGGAGTTCTAACTCAGCTTGCCTCTGCCCTCCTCATGAGCCATGCATGCAGAGCCAACAGGGAGCCATCCTGTTAAAGAGGCCATGCTGTGTAAACATTCCAATGAAATTGCAGAGGAACTACACTCCTGCCACCAATATGAGTCCAAACAAGCTTCATTTGCAATGGTGTATGTTAAATTAACCATCACCATACGTTCATGGAAAATAAAAATGTGAGAAGGAGAGAGAAAGAAAAAGAGGAAGAAAAAAAATATAAAGAACAGAAGAGAACATAAAATATTGTGATATTTTAAATTATATTTTTATATTATATTTTGCATTTTTCATCCATGGAGTAGAAGAGATAAAGTGTTAATGGATATTAAAATGTTTTATTAAATTAAAATAATTACCACTATTTGTGTGGCAATGATTGAGTATTACATAATCATACTGTTGTAGGTGTTTTGCTTTGTTTTTTCCCCATGCTTAGAATCAATACTCAAATCTTTATTCATTGCAGATAAAAGTGCAAACATTAAAGATCCTGACAGCATAGAAACCGCTGGACAGCCTAGAGACACATGATAGAACATGGAGGAGAGGGAAAAAGTGGTAGAAGGAAGTATGGAAGTTTTAATTGTATCTTCCATAGTCCAGAGTCAAGCTTTGTTTAAGTGTATTTTTTAAATATTTATTTTATCGAAGTATAGTTGATTTACAACATGTTAACTTCTGCTGTACAGCAAAGTGATTCAATTATACATACACACAGTCTTTTTTATATCTTTATGGTTTATCACAGGATATTGAATATAGGTTCCCTGTGCTATACAGTAGGACCTTGTCGTTTACCCAGGCTCTATAGAGCAGTTTGCATCTGCGAATTCCAAACTCCAAATCCAACCTCCTTACCCCCTTAAACCATAAGTCTATTCTCTATCTCTGTGAATCTGTTTCTCTTTTTTAGGCATGTGCATTTGTGTCACATTTTAGATTTCACATATAAGTGATACATGGTATTTTTCTCTGACTTACTCCACTTAGTATGATAATATCTAGGTGTATCCATGACATTGTTGCTACCAAAAATGCCATTGCTACCAATGGCATTATTTTATTTCCATTTTATATAAATACATATACACATACATATATATAAAGAAGATACGGTATATATGTATACACACACACACACACACACACTTACATACATACATACAATATCTTCTTTATCCATGTGTCTGTTGATGGACATTTAGGTTGTTTCCATGTCTTGCTTTTGCAAATAGTGCAACAGTGAACATAGGGGTGCATGTATCTTCAAATTATAGTTTTCTCCAGATACATGCTCAGGAGTAGGATTGCAGAATCATATAGCAACTCTATTTTTAGTTTTTAAAGGAACCTCCATATGTTTTCCATAGTGGCTGCACCAATTTACATTCCTATCACCGATGTGAGAGGGTTCCTTTTCTCCACATTTTCTCAAACATTTGTTAACTGTAGACATTTTAATGATTGCCATTCTGACTGATGTGAGGTGGTACTTCACTGTACTTTTGACTTGCATTTCTCTGATAATTAGTGATGTTAAACATCTTTTCATGTGCCTGTTGGCCATCTGTATGTCTTCTTTGGAAAAATATCTAATTAGGTGTTTTGCCCATTTTTTAAATTTTCTTTTTTATTGAGTTGTGTGAGCTGTGTGTATAGTTTAGAAATTAAGCCACTGGCAGTAATATAATTTGCAAATGTTTTCTCCCAGTCAGTAAGTTGTCACTTTGTTTTATTTATGGTTTCCTTTCCTATACAAAAGCTTATAAGTTCAATTAGGTCCTGTTTGTTTATTTTTGATTTCCTGTCTCATGTCTTGGGAAACTGATGTTTAAAAGTATTTTTAAAAGTTATAATGATAAATAATTAGAATAAAAGCTAACTAACAACTCAGAAAATTGAGAGGTGTCTCAGTAAAAGTGCTCTAACCTGCTCATTTTTCGTGAAGGGAGCATTTACATACCTTTTTTAACAGATTAATTCAGAAAGAGATTTAAGCATATTTGTTAGAATTGCTGCCGTCATTGTCAGCAGAACTGAAACTAGAAACGGGTAAAGTAGTTTTTACTTAAGCTGGAACTAGAGATTTGGAAGAAGTGACTTTTTCATTTGTATACTTCTTAGAGGTGTTTAAAACGCCTTGTGTATGTATTGCTTTTATTAATAAGTAATACTTATTTTTAATAAACTTACAAAGATCTAGAAGAAGAAACTCCTAAGTTTTGGAAACTATCATAATCAATGAAACTAAGCCATGCTGTGTGGGGCCACCCAAGACAGACAGGTCACGGTGGAGAGGTCTGACAGAATGTGGGCCACTGGAGAAGGGAGTGGCGAACCACTTCAGTATTCTTGCCTTGAGAACCCCATGAACAGGATGAAAAGGCAAAAAGATAGGACACTGAAAGATGAACTCCCCAGGTCGGTAGGTGCCCAGTATGCTACTGGAGATCAGCGGAGAAATAACTCCAGAAAGAATGAAGGGATGGAGCCAAAGCAAAAACAACACCCAGTTGTGGATGTGAATGGTGATGGAAGCAAGGTCCGATGCTGTAAAGAGCAATATTGCATAGGAACCTGGAATGTTAGGTTCATGAATCAGGGCAAATTGAAAGTGGTCAAATAGGAGATGGCAAGAGTGAACATTGACATTTTAGGAATCAGCGAACTAAAATGGGCTGGAATGGGTGAATTTAACTAAGATGACCATTATATCTACTACTGTGGGCAGGAATCCCTTAGAAGAAATGGAGTAGCCATCATAGTCAACAAAAGAGTCTGAAATGCAGTACTTGGATGCAGTCTCAAAAACAACAGAATGATCTCTGTTCATTTCCAAGACAAACGATTCAATATCATGGTAATGCAGTCTATGCCCCAAACAGTAACACTGAAGAAGCTAAAGTTGAACGGTTCTATGAAGACCTATAAGACCTTCTAGAACTAACACCCCCCAAAATGTCCTTTTCATTATAGGGGACTGGAATGCAAAAGTAGGAAGTCAAGAAACACCTGGAGTAACAGGCAAATTTGGCTTTGGAGTACAGAATGAAGCAGGGCAAAGGCTAATAGAGTTTTGCCAATAGAACCCACTGGTCATAGCAAACACCCTCTTCCAACAACACAAAAGAAGACTCTACACATGGACATCACTAGATGGTCGACACAGAAATCAGATTGATTATATTCTTTGCAGCCAAAGATGGAGAAGCTCTATACAGTCAGAAAAACAAGACTGGGAGCTGACTGTGGCTCAGATCATGAGCTCTTTATTGCCAGATTCAGACTTAAATTGAAGAAAGTGGGGAAAACTTCTAGACCATTCAGGTATGACCTAAATCAAATCCCTTATGATTATACAGTGGAAGTGAGAAATAGATTCAAGGGACTAGGCCTGATAGACCGGGTGCCTGATGAACTATGGACGGAAGTTCATGACATTGTACAGGAGATGGGAATCAAGACCATCCCCAAGAAAAAAATGCAAAAAAGCAAAATAGCTGTCTGAAAAGCCCTTAAAAATAGCTGAGAAAAGAACAGAAGCTAAAGGCAAAGGAGAAAAGGAAAGCTATACCCATTTGAATGCAGAGTTCTAAAGAATAGCAAGGAGAGATAAGAAAGCCTTCCTCAATGATCAGTGCAAAGCAATAGAGGAAAACAATAAAATGGGAAAGATAGAGATTTCTTTAAGAAAATTAGAGATAACAAGGAAACATTTCATGCAAAGATGGGCTCAATAAAGGACAGATATGGTATGGACCTAATGGAAGCAGAAGATATTAAGAAGAGGTGGTAAGAATACACAGAGGAACTGTACAAAAAAGATCTTCATGACCCAGATAATCATGATGGTGTAATCAATCATCTAGAGCCAGACATCCAGGAATGTGAAGTCAAGTGTGCCTTAGGAAGCATCACTATGAACAAAGATACTAGGGGTGATGGAATTCCAGTTGAGCTATTTCAAACCCTAAAAGACAATGCGGTGAAAGTGCTGCTCTCAATATGCCAGCAAATTTGGAAAACTCAGCAGTGGCCACAGGACCGGAAAAGGTCAGTTTTTATTCCAATCCCAAAGAAAGGCAATGCCAAAGAATGCTTAAACTACCACACAATTGCACTCATCTCAGAGCTAGTAAAGTAATGCTCAAAATTCTCCAAGCCAGGCTTCAGCAATACATGAACTGTGAACTTCCAGATGTTCAAGCTCGTTTTGGAAAAGGCAGAGGAACCAGAGATCAAATTGCCAACATCCACTGGATCACTGAAAAAGCAAGAGAGCTCCAGAAAAACATCAATTTCTGCTTTATTGACTACGCCAAAGCCTTTGACAATAAACTCTGGAAAATTCTGAAAGAGTTGGGAATACCAGACCACCTGACCTGCCTCTTGAGAAACCTGTATGCAAGTCAGGAAGCAACAGTTAGAACTGGACATGGAACAACAGACTGGTTCCAACTTGGGAAAGGAGTACGTCAAGGCTGTATATTGTCACCTTGCTTATTTAACTTGTATGCAGAGTGCATCATGAGAAACACTGGGCTGGAAGAAACTGGAATCAAGATTGCCAGGAGAAATATAAATAACCTCAGATATGCAGATAACACCACCCTTATGGCAGAAAGTGAAGAAGAACTAAATAGCCTCTTGCTGAAAGTGAAGGAGGAGAGTGAAAAAGTTGGCTTAATGCTCAACATTCAGAAAACTAAGGTCATGGCATCTGGTCCTATCACTTCATGGCAAATAGACGGGGAAACAGTGTAAACAGTGGCTGACTTTATTTTTGGGGGCTCCAAAATCAGTGCAGATGGTGATTGCAGCCATGAAATTAAAAGACACTTGCTCCTTGGAAGAAAAGTTATGACCAACATAGACAGGATATTAAAAAGCAGAGACATTACTTTGCCAACAAAAGTCTGTCTAGTCAAAGCTATGGTTTTTCCAGTGGTCATGTATGGATGTGAGAGTTGGGCTATAAAGAAAGCTGAGCACCAAAGAATTGATGCTCTTGAACTGTGGTGTTGAAGAAGACTCCTGAGAGTCCCTTGGACTGCAAGGAGATCTATCCAGTCTATCCTAAAGGAGATCAGCCCCTGGGTATTCATTGGAAGGATTGATGTTGAAGCTGAAACTCCAATACTTTGGCCACCTGATGCAAAGAGCTGACTCATTTGAAAAGATCTATGCTGGAAAAGATTGAGGGTAGGAAGAGAAGGGTTTGACAGAGGATGAGATGGTTGTATGGCATCACCGACTCAGTGGACATGAGTTTGGATGAATTCCGGGAGTTGGTGATGGAGGCCTGGCGTGCTGCGGTTCATTGGGTCACAAAGAGTTAGACACGACTGAGTGACTGAACTGAATTGATAATATTGATACCAAGCTCTAACAGAGAAAAAAATGCTGCTGCTGCTAAGTCGTGTCAGTCGTGCCCGACTCTGTGCGACCTCTCAGACGGCAGCCCACCAGGCTCCTCTGTCCCTGGGACTCTCTAGGCAAGAATACTGGAGTGGGTTGCCATTTCTTTCTCCAGAGGAAAAAAAAAATGATAAACTTTTAATTCCAAGAGTTTGTAAGTATTGATGCAAATAAATGTTAATAAATCAGACTTGGTAGTAAATCAAAAGACTGATATGACATCCAAAGAGAGTTTATTCCAAGAACATAACAACATTTCAACATTAGAAAAATCAATTCTTATATTTCTACATAGTAACAGATTAAGGAAAAAGCCACAGTCATCTCAATAGACTGAAAATTCAACATTCCTTCCTGATTAATAAAATCTTTTACTGTCTTAAAAGACAAATAGAAGTGTCCATTTTTAACATGATAAAAGTGGTTGAAACATGTATGACAAAATTTAATTCCTTAATATATACAGTGTTTTTATAAAGTAGCAAGAAAGAAATCTACCCAATAGAAAAATAACGGTAGGAGGCAAATCACAGAGTAAATCAACTATTCTCAAAACACTGAAAAAATGTTCAACATTATCTTATTTAAAGAAATGTAAGCATAAGCTACCAGATAAAAAAAACACCTTAAACTATTATACTGTAAATTGTTAAAATGCTCATGCTCAGTATTGTTGAAATTGAAAGAAAAAGACTCTGTCATCTAGCTGGAAGATTGTTTATTGATAATTCAGGAAGGTAGTTGGTCAGTGTACTAAAAGCATTGAAAGTATATCCTTTGATCTAGAAATTCTATTTGTAGGAGTTATATATAAAGAAATCACTTGAGATGGATACTCACAAAATTTAACTATAGTTTATAAAAATACTGTATTTTATAATGAAAAACAGAAATAACCAAATGTCAAACCTTGGGATAATAGTTAAGTAAGTTGTAACTTCATATAACAGAATATTACTTCATCATCAGAAGTGATGTTATACATGAATATTTGTTGATATTGAAGATGTTTGATACATTCTGATAAAAACAAAGCTTTAACTAATATAGCAGTATAATCTTGTTTCATTTAAAATGGTTATCTGTCTCTCTGTATCTCTCTCATCTAATTGTCTACCTTTTTACCTACATGAAAAAGACTGGAACAATATTTATCATGAGTTAATGTTAGTTAACACTAGTGGTGTTTTTTCATTTTCTTTTTTTGTATATTATTGCTTTTTTTTTTTCAAAAAATAAATATGCTTTTGCAATAGTAAAGCAAATGCTATTTTAAATTAAAAGTTATATACATATTTCTCTTTTGTGCAAAGTATAACAAGGTTTACTATTTATTAAAATGACTTACAAATCAATCAGAAAATGAACTATGCCATAAAAAATGACTTATAGATTCCCAAAATAAGAACTATAAAATGACCTAGAAACAAGAAAAATGCAATCTCATTAGTAATTTAAAAGTTAAAATGAGACCATCTTTATTTATAATCAAGTAGACAAAAGCCTTCTAAAAAACAGAGAATTAATTCTCTATGTATGACAGCATATGTTTAGGGCTATGAGATCCCCTGTACAATGCAGAGATGGGAACAATGTTTCTAGAGAATATGACAACACATAACAAAAGCCTTAATTTTGTGCATGCCCTTTGGCTTGGATATTCTCTTTCTCAGAATTTCTATAAGGAAATAATTATGGCCTATGCAAATGAGGATGACAATGCAGTATTGTTTGTCATAGTGAAAACTGGAAAAACACTCAGATGTTTTCAGTTCAAAAACCCAAATGTTTTAAAAATAGGAAAATAAATTATGGTACATCCAAAAAAAGGAATATTATTCAGAAATTAAATTGTACTCTTAAAAATACAGTGAGTGACATAGAACAGGTTTATAATATCCTGCAGACTGGAAGGAGGGCCCCTTTCCTGCTCAATCGAGATACCAGCAAATGCATTCTTTCGGAACTACGCGCAGTCCCTGGAGCGCGTCACATTTAATATTCTGCCACTTTATATCACTTGCGGGTGCTTTACTGATGCCAGTCCTGTCCGTTGGTGACAACAGCTCTGTAAATGTCTCTCTGGCTCTCTCGCTCTTAATTTATACACTGATTTAACAATGGAAAAAGAAATCTGTATTTACAAAAGAAAACAATACTGGTAAATACTGGGCCCTTGTCCCTGAGATACAGAACCTTGGGATGAGCACCAAGGAAATAAGACAGTGATCTTGACATAGCCTAAAAATGCATTTAGAGCTCACAAAATATACACATTCCATTAGCTGGATTTTTTTTTTTTTTATAAAATCAACGATGCTAAAATATACTTTTTTATTACTCAATGAAAAGTCTTGGGTAGGAAATCAGTAGCAGAAGGGATATACTGCATGCTTTGAAACCAGATGCAAGTTATAAATCACGGCCACAGAGCCATCGAGTTTCAGGTGGTTCCTCTGGAATCATTAGAAGCACCCTGGTATGGTGACTGAGAGTTCAACCTCTTGTCACACCCTAGGCTCTGCTGCTCTGTGTGCTTAGCCAGTTATACCACCTCTCTGCTCGTGTTGTCATCTAAGGTTGTGTTTTAAGCTAATACATTCACTTTAACTGAAATAAATATATATATTTAGAGGCCTTAGAATATACGTGGTAAGTGTTCAAGAAATGCTAGCTGATAGTGTTACTACAATTATTATCATGAGGGTTCTAGTTACTATTTTAGTTTCCAGTTCCTTTAAATATCTAATAAAATTGGGTGGGTTCTATAGCAGTTACTTGCTCATCCACTTATTCATTCACTATATTTACCTATATGTCTATGATTATTTTCACTTTGAGATCTTGAACACTAGAGCCTAAAGGGCACACAGACAGAGAATCCAGGAGGCTGTAGAAGGCATGAGGAAGAGACAGGAAAGTGAGAGCAGTTACCCCACAGCAGGGAGGGAAGCAAAGCAAGTCAGAGTGGCAGACAACAGAGCAGGCCAGTGGAAACCTGGCTTGGAGGGGCAACGCGATCTCGGCTGCACCAGCCCCGTGGAGGGTCCTCCAAGTAGCTCTCACTACCCTGACTCTGCTTTTCTTTTGTTTTAAATCTATTTTTTATTTATTTCATTTGGCTGTGCCCCATCTCAGCTGCAGCAAGTGGGATTTTTAGTTGTGGCATGTGGGATCTAGTTCCCTGACCAGGGATTGAACCTGGGCCCTCTGCATTAGGAGCGCAGTCTTAGCCACTGCACCAGAAGGGAAGTCCCCTTGCTTTTCAATAGAGTAGCTTTTCTGATTGGCCTGACTTCGTGTCTTTCTTTTATAATAAAACTCCATCAGCTGAGGAAAAAGATGTCTTTGAAGTTTTCAGAGCCTTAATGATCCACATGTGTCGGGCCATGGATGTCTACAGGAAAGTTCCAGGCTTGACGGTGGTCCACTCCAAGCTTTCTGCTTTGCTGGCCTCTTGGCTTTCTGTCTTAGACTCATATTGCAACCTCATCCCTCATCTAGCTCTTTGGATGACTGTCTCAAATCACGACTTGAATCTAGGGCGCCTCTCAAGGTCTCAGTCCTAACTACTGGCTTCCTCATTTGTAAATCAGAATTATGAGTCAGCTTATATTGTCATAGCCCATGGAAACTTATCTGGCCTGAAATGGGAGAAAGATGAGAGAAGAGATAGTAATAGAGTTTGAACAGTGGGTGGTCGCTTCAAAGGGGAGGTGGTGTGCGCAGGAGGGTTTTAGAAAGTAAAACTGATAGAGTTTTCATGGCTGAAAGAGAGGGAAAACTGTTTTTATCTTGGTTGCCTGGAGTGACTATGAACAAGGGATGGCAGATTTGCTAACAAAGGTGACAAAGTTGTGTGCAATTGGAGATATCGGGTAGAGCCCTCTGGAGGACAGCCGGAAAATCTACTTTCAAGAATTCAGACCATTTCTCCACTGTCCTTACTACCAATTAGGTTGAATGAAAGTAAACTGGCCAGAGAGTAGACTGCTATTTTCTCTTTCCCATTTATTTGCTTTTCAGGAGAATATGTATTATATACTATCAGGAAGAGACTCATATGATCCAGGTAAAGATAAAGATATTGGCCTCAGATAAAGATATATTGTGTGGACTCCACTGGGAAATCTTGCACACCAAGAATCTGAGTTTCAGAGGGTTTTGTTTTGTCTTGATTTTTTTCTTTTTAAGAATCATAAAATGTAACAATGACAGGTGAACAGTCATGCAGAAAGTTGGTGAATAGCCCTATATTAATCCTACTACCTATCAAATTGGTTTCCAGAAGGGAAAAAAATGTCAGAATGAACAAAAAGAGTTTGAAATAACTCAGTCACAATAGCATCTTGTGAATTCCCATGTTATAAACTGTGGAATAGTCTGTGGCAATAAAATTAATGAATGGCAACTTTGAAATGGGTAATTCCAAAAGCAGGTACAGAAGAAAATAGTAATAGTAATATACTTTGCAAAAGGTATATATGTAACAGTCTACAATGTTACTTAGAAAGTTATTTCTGCCAAGGTGATTGTTGTATAGGTGAAATAAAAGGAAAAAGTAGCCAAATAACCAAAAAGGAACCAAGTCCTAAATAAAGAAAGATGAGACAAAAAGATACTGATAAAATTTTCAAAAAGTAAATAGACACAACAGACATTTTCGGAAAAAAAAATTTTAAGAATAAAGTAAGCAGATTAAATTCATGACACATGTACACAAAGGAAAACTTCTAAAGAAAGAAAAAGAGAACTAAAAATCACAATAAGAATATAACCTTGCTGATTATCACTTTATTCCTTGGAAACCCTCTATCAATAAAATAAATCACAACTCTGTTGAATACAAACAAATATAAAAGTGTGCATTAAACTTGAGAAAGAAATTGAACAAAAAACCAACACCCATCTTTGGGTGAAGAGACAATGAATGGTTTTTCCTTCTTTGGAGTTTTCTGTGCTTTAGCTAAATTTCTTACAGGAAGATACACTACTTTCCTAATGGACAGGAATGAACTCTATTAAAAATGAAGCTCTCAACCGCAGTTCATATTAAAATTTAATACAGCAGAGCCGCCTTCTGCTGCCAGCTAATTCAGGAACTGAACAGGATGGCATTCTTTCCGGTACAATATGTAATACAAACTTTCCCCGTGAGGAAGAGTAGTTACCTCCGGTTATCTGACACGTTTCCTCGCCTGCCTTCCCCTTCACCCAATTTCCACCCACTCCAGGAGTTCTGCCCAGTCTTCTTTTTTCTGGGAAACAAGCAGCACGGTACCCATGTCTGCTACTATTCTTTGCTCTCTGGGCCTCCTTGGGGCTCGGGCGTTGCGCTCCTCTGGCTCCCAGAGTCTGAGAAGAGGCTGGAGATGTCTCTTCACCCATCTTGGACCTCAGACAGCCCCGCTGCCCTCGGCCCGCTCACACATGCGTTCCAGGATGCGGTGGATGCTGCTGAAGCTGGGCCTGTCTGCAGGCACCTTGCTCCAACAGAGGCGCATGAGATTGTACAGTTCCAGGGGGCAGTTCTCGGGGCAGGAGAGGATGTTGCCATCCCGCACGTAGTAGATGACCTCCTCGTGGGCCATCCCGTAGTAGGGCTGCAGGCCATAGGAGAAGATCTCCCAAAGGACCACCCCGTAGGCCCACACGTCAGACTCCGTGGTGTAGCGGTTGTAGAAGATGGACTCGGGGGGCATCCAACGGATGGGGATGGCGTCGTTCTCATTGGCTTTGTAGTAGTCAGCCGAGTAGATGTTTCTCGAGAGGCCGAAGTCGGCGATTTTCACCACCATGTTCTCACCCACCAGGCAGTTCCTGGTGGCCAGATCCCGGTGGACGAACTTGCGCTCGGAGAGGTAGGCCATGCCCGCGGCCACCTGCCTGGCGATGCACAGCTGCTCCGCGCAGGAGAGGGGCGGGGGGCCGGGGCTGGAGGCCTGTGGCCCGGGGGCCGGGGCGCCGGGACTGAGGCCGCGTCCGGGGTGCGGGGCCATGCTGCGGAGGAACTCATTGAGGTCCCCGTGGGCCATGTACTCAAAGAGCAAGCACACGGGCTTCCCCACTGCGCACACTCCTGCAACCAAAACAGGCCCCTTGTGAGAGGTCGCGGTTCTAAAGAATAGAACAGTCTTTTGGACTCTATGGGAGAGGGCTAGGGTGGGATGATATGGGAGAACGGCATTGAAACATGTCAATTATCATATGTGAAATGAATCGCCAGCCCAGGTCTGATGCATGATACAGGGTGCTCGGGGCTGGTGCACCGGGATGACCCAGAGGGATGAAATCTGGAGGGAGGTGGGAGGGGGGCGCTGGAAGGGGAGCACATGTATACCCATGGCGGATTCATGTCAATGTATGGCAAAACCAACACGATAATGTAAAGAAAAAAATAATTAATTAAAAAAATAAAGTACATATTGGCAAACATTGTCCAAAAGCAAATGACCAGATCAGAAGAAGTGGGGTCTTTGTTTCCTATTGACAGCATCATAGTCAAAACCTGACCCCATTTCTTTGTGTAAACATCGACTTCTCTTTTAAGATTCAGTTAATTTATCCTTCCTCTGAGGGGTCCTCTGTTCCTGACCTTTCCTGGATCAGGTTTTCCTTCCATCATTCTTTATCCTTAATCCTGCATCCTACCTACCAGCCTGTTATAATTATCCATTCAGCTGAGGTTTTTTTCCCCTAACATTTTAGCCCTTTAAAAATAGAGATTATGTCTTAAGTCTTCTTTCAATTCCACACGTCTACCACGTTTCTGGCTAGCAAGTACTCCATAAATATTAAGCAAATGAATTTATGAATAGATGCTTGCTTTGAGTAAGTAATACAATTGCTCTGTTTTTCTGCTTCCTTTCTGAAGAAGGATGATAAGGAAACTATTTTGTGAAATTTGAAAAAGAGGAAAAATCAATCAAAGATCTTAGATGAAATATTCGGGTGACTGCAGTTGAACATTTAGGTAAATTTACTTTCCAGAAAGAATAAAAAATGTTAATATAAATAGAACCTTAGATTTAGTACTAGAAAGGCATTTGTTAATTTTAAAATCTTTCTGTATTTGAGAGGGAAACTGGACAACTTAATATATTAGATCAGATGGTCACAATTTCACACCAGCATAAAAATAGATTGTTAACTCCATTATTGTTTCAGGCAAAAATTAGAGGTCTATGTTCAAAAAGGAAAGGAAATGAAAATACTATTATCTTGGCTTGCTTCTTTTGGGGTTAGCTTTTAATTCTAGGGACTTTAGCAATTGGTATATTTATATGAACTATATAAAATAAATGAAAAATTAAAATATAAGATTGGTAAAAGAAAATTAATGAAGTGACAAAACATTTCTCTGAGAAATTTTTTAAAACTCCAATTTTTTGAACTTAGGTGATTTAAGGAAATATTCTACTCCTTGGTACAGAAAATATTCTGTGGGGAGGAACAGAGACATCTCTCTGATCAAGGAATGAAAGAAAAAACATAAGTGAAGTTTAAAGGAGAAAAAACTTGCAAGTCTCTGTTTTCTGATGCTACGTTTCTCCTCTTGTACCTAAGAGTTTCATACCTAAGAGTTTCACAATGTTAGGATTATCAAATTCGGCCATGAGTGCTGCCTCCCTCTGAAAGTCTGCTTGCATATCTGCTGAGGCTTCTTCTTTGAGCATCTTCACTGCCACCATTGTGAAAGGTTCATAGGGAAGTAAGCCTGGAGCCCTGAGAGACATATTTATTGAGCAAGAAATCAAATGTCAGGAGTATTACACATAGTCACGTGATAACTACCAATGTTTGTACACATCTCCCAACTCATACAGCCTTTCCCAGAGCCACAGAACCAAAGAAAGATGCCAACGGCAGGTCACACTTAAAACTTCTTGACTCCAGTTAAAAATCACTAGTGTCATTTTCAACACAGATTAAGATTGAAGATGCATTGTTTATAAATAACAGGAAATCAGAAGTGCCCAGATAATCATTACCATCATAATCCCTTAATCTCTGGCTAGAATCTAAATTCCTAGAAGGCAGGAACCGTGACCTTTTCATCTTTATATTTAAAGGCCTAAAAGAGTGCCTTTCTATTTTTTGCATTCGTGCTAAGTAGTTTCAGTCATGTCCAATTTTTTGCGACCCAGTGGACTGTAGCCCTTCAGGCTCCTCTGTCTGTGGGATTCTTCAGGCAAGAATACTGGTGTGGGTTGCCATGCCCTGCTCCAGGGGATCTTCCTGACCCAAGGATTGAACCTGCATCCCTTAAGTCTCCTGCATTGGCAGGCAGGTTCTTTATCACTAGCGCCACCTGGGGAGCCTTTCTTTCTTTTTGTTTCCCAATAAATATTTGTGTGAGGTTTTCATTAATCATGTAGCCTCCATTCTAGGGCCACTGCATGTGGAGGTAATGCCGTGTCCTGCCCAAGAGCAACAGGCCCACGTAACAATCGGTGATTAAAACCAAGTCTACGTTCTGTGGCCAAGCTGTGTGTCTGTGGAACTACATGAAGAGAAGTTCTTTTATTCCAACTCACACAAAGACATTAATTGGGCTAGCCCTGGCCCTAATACATACTCCTTTCTTGAGCACATTGTTATCTGCCATTTTTACATTATATTTTTCCCTTTTCTGTCTTGCCATTCTGTGAACATCTATTTAATATCTACGCATGTCAGGCTCTGAGTTCTTAAACTGAAACATTAGTTCAAAGAAAATTTTAAATGAAGTGAAGACTGTAGCAATTGAAAATGGAAGAGATTTTAGAAATATTACTAAAATCAATGCAAGAAATTGGTTTAAAATATCTGACAAAATTCTCTTCTGAAAAATATTCAGTTTTGCAAATTGCTTGCCATCAGAACACTTTATAAAGATTGTCTCCATATATGCAACCCTATTTTCCAGCAAAGAGGGAAAATTATCAAGACTCAAACTACAGTACCCCAAACAATAAGGTGAATGATGTGAAGATTTAGCTAATTTGATAATAAATGTTATACATAATTACATAGACATCAAGTTATGGTCACATTCAGACACAATGCATTTTAGTAGATGAATTTTTTTTTTGACATGAGCAACTTTACCTTGCTTGAAAGACCCTTCCAAATGCTCCCTCTCCGATATCTCTCACATATTCAATGTTATTCCTGGGATACTCCAGACTGAGCAATTTGGGATTCAAAAGGAGTGGCATCCTCTGGTACATGGGGTTGGGATGAAGTCTGTCTAGCAAGAGCTCAGAAGGAAGGGTGGTGAGAGTCACTGCTGTGGATTCTCTGCAGGTGAGACAGGTAAGATCAATAATGAGCTGAGGACCAGGTTTGTACTCAGGTTCAACAGAGACATAGGTGTTTAGGAGGAAACAACAAGTTATGCTAAGTTTATGAAGGATCCTTCTGTTTTAGAGCAACGAAGAATTTTGGATTGGAGTCTAAAGACACTTTTCTTCAGGAATTTTGTCACCATCTAATCTGGTAGTGGCAGTGGGGCTGAGGGGGCTAGTGGGGAGCAGGAACAACCATATTCTTCCAAATTGTGGTTTAGATTCTATCTTCTGCAAGAAACTAACCTTCAGACAAGGGATCCTATGCAAAAAGTCATTGACATTTATAAAGATCATGATGGGGGTGCTTAACTTTAAAACAAGGCAATGGGTGTCATAAAGAGACTGTATATATCCTTCCTCCCATCACCAGCTTCAATGTGAAAGAAATAAAAATTTTAAAGTGTTACCACATGTGGTTAACTTTATCTAGAATCTCACCTTTTCTTATTTTTCCATTGTTTTCGTCTTCGGCAGCAATAAAGAGTAGTTATGGTAAGAAGCACAAATATGGCAAAGCTGGACATGATCGAGATTATTACGGTCATAGAGTATGTAGGTGAGACAGAGAAGGAGGGCGAGGAGGAGGAAGATGCATTTGGAATGTCCACACTTGGCTTTGAGGACGTCATTGGCAGGAATGCTGTAAGTCAACAACAGTGTTTTAATTCATTCTTAAACTTTTAAGAAGCAACTTTTGTATTCAAGCAATTAGTATACTAAATTTAAGACCATGTGTTTATGTATCAGTTTCCCCCTGGTTTTATATCTATAAAGTGCAATTGTAAGAATCCAGTGAGGTTCAGTTGTAGGTAAATCCAGCTTCTGTGTGTTAGCAACTCAGTCATGGCCAACTCTTTGTGACCCTACAGACTATATAGCCCACCTGACTCCTCTGTCCTTGGGATTCTGCAGGCAAGAATACTGGAGTGGGTTGCCATTACCTTCTCCAAGGGATCTTCCCAACCTAAGGATCGAACCCAGGTCTGCTGCACTGGAGGCAGATTTTTTACTGTCTGAATTTTATAGATTCATAGATGAGACACAGAGAAAGAACATGTTTTTTTCCAGGACAAATACAGATCCTAAGCTAGTGTTCTTTACACACATCATATTGTTTATGATCTGACAACGGACATGGAAATTGTTATTAAATAACAATTTAATATAAACAATATTTTTATGAAATTAAAGTTAGGATTGTCTGAAGCTGAGCTTTTATATATATGTATTGTTGGTTTACAAAAACAAATGCGAGAATGTGGAAAATGGAAATAGGACACAATGAGAAAGCTGGTTCATCTAACAATCAAATTCATTTCAAACTCCTTTTAAAAAGGTTAGTGCAATATACAAATAAGGTAAAATCTGTACTACTGCTGGAAACCAAAAATATGTGTGTTAGTCACTTGGTCGTGTCCAACTCTTTGCAACCCCATGGACTGTACCACGCCCCCGGGCTGCTCTGTCCATGGAATTCTCCAGGCAAGAATACTGGAGTGGGTTGCTATTCCCCTTCTCCAGTGGATCTTCCCCACCCAGGGATTGAACCTGGGTCTCCTAAGAATTGCAGACAAATTCTTTACCATCTGAGCCACAGGGGAAACTTCTGATGTCATACTAAATTTCACTAAATCTCTTTTCCGTCTGAGCCACCAGGGAAACCAAAAGATGTCATACTAAATCTCTCTGTTCATGGGGTGCAAAGTGCATTGTATATCTATTAAAACCACACTATGAATTATATTTTAAATCCTTTTATTTGATTAAGTAAAGGAAACATGGATAGAAAATATTTTAATAATCAACAAGAATGTCTTAATAGTAAAGAATGAACTTTGTACCCTAAAACGAGAGATAAACTTTATTTTCAAATATTTGTGGCATACCAATAGTTGTGGGATACAAAAGACATGATGTTTTTTGTCAGGTCATAATTACTAAGATTATGAATACGAGTAAATTTGAAAAGAAAAAATTATGCAGATCTATTCTTTGATCAAAATGCAATTAATAGTAGATTAAATAAAATCCAATAGGACATCAAACAAAAGAAAAAAATTGATAAGCTTTCAATCAAAGAGTAGAAATTAGCCATACAGATTACAAAATAACTTCCTAACAGTGTTTATGAGATTTGGCCAAAGATGTGCTCAGTGATAAACTCATGGCATTATCTCCTTCCATTAGATTAAAAGAATGAAAGTGAATGAGTTGAACATTTCAAGATGTTGGAAAAGAAACAAAATTGACAGAAAACAAAGAAAAACAGGTGATAAAGTAACAGCCATGTACAAGCAGAAATTAATGAGTTAGAATACGCATAACACAAATGATAGACTTAAAAATAGGTCAGTAGTCTTATAAATATTTATAAAGTAGTCTAATCAGTGACATTTTAATTTTAAAAGAAAAACAAAGGCACAAACATACAAAATTAGGAATGATAAGTCATTTTAACAGTAGATTCAAAGGTCAATAAAAATGAAGTAATATATAACTATGGAGTTACATTTTAAAAATCTTGAGGGAAATGATAGAAACATTAATTACTAAAGTGAAGAATTAAAAAATCTGAAAATAGTCATAACCAGGAAATTTAAGTCATTATAGTTTTATGATTACATCCTTTCAGTCTTAGAAGAAATACAATTTCTACAGTTTTATATTATGTTCCAGTAAGAGAAAAATCTTTCAGGTTGTTTCAGGAAGTTATAATGCTAATATTACAACCTGACAATATTAGCACAGAAGGCAAGTGCAGACATAGATTATAGAACATAGATTTAAAAGATCCTAAATGAAATATTAACAATTAACTGCAATATAGTAAAACACACACACACACACACAATTTCATAGAAGGAGCTATATTGATATAACACATCGTAAAGTCAAAGAAAAACTTTCATTGCTGTCAATGCTTGAAGCCATTTGAAACAGGATACTTGTAAAAACAGAGATTATAAGGGATGCCCATGTATGACTTTTTAGTCTAGTTGTGGACACAGTGATTTTGCCCTGAGCACCAACAGCTAAGTAAGTGGGTTTTAAAGCTATGGAGACTGAGTATGGTCACCCCTGTGACTCCAGCAGGCACCTGGAACTAGAAGAAACTCAGCACAGCAGTAAAATATCTGTGCAGGACCAATGATATCATTTCTCATCAAGCGTCACAGCAGTGATGGACATTACAGACTTCCCAGGTTCCTCTGTGATGGTTTGAAAGCTGCTCTGACTTTCTTTGGACTGAGACATTCAAAGATTTAAAAAATCAATCCAGGATGAGTGGGAGTGAAGTGTGAGTGAAAGTCACTTGGTCGTGTCCGATTCTTTGTGAACCCATGGACAGTCCATGGAATTCTCCAGGCCAGAACACTGGAGTGGGTAGCCTTTCCTTCTCCAGGGGATCTTCCCAACCCAGGGATCAAACCTAGATCTCCCACATTGGAGGCAGATTCTTTACCAGCCGAGCCACCAGATGAGAGGGAAGGGGGATTTAAATTGGAGAGCTAACCTTCCTGATAATAAGAAAGCAGGAACAATCATTAAAAGAGAGAAGGGACTATTATTGTATCTACATTTCACCAGAGCCATTCGTACCATATTTAACATGTGAAGGAACATAATGAAACTTATGAGATTGGCAGTGTAACATTATTAGTATATTTAAGGGTAGTTTTTTAATCAATGGTATCAGAAAATGGAATTAATTGCATAGTAAGAGAATAAGCCATGATGATTTGGTAAGACTTTTTTTTTCAAGATGAAAAATTGGCACAGGTTCAACAAGAATTTTATGCATTTAATTATTTATGGGTTTAAGTGTTTCTTCTTTCAGGAGAGTTTTACTTTCTCAGTTCTTGTTTATTGTTTTTGATCGATTTGCCCTCATCTTCCCTAGAACAATATCCATTATCTCTTTGGGTCTACATTATCAATTTGAGTTTCCAGTTTCTCTCCTTTTAATCTTTTTCTTCTTTCATTGCTCTTATCTCTTTATCCTTTGCCTTTGAACATCAGAGGAGTCTTATTCACTCATTCATCCACATTAATGGACTTACTAAATGAATATTGATTGTTAAGTGTCAAGGACACTGTGGTGGACGTGACAACTCTCGATGTTAAAGTACTTAGAAGCAATTAGAAAACAAATAATTACAATAAAATATAAAGAGTGTTACAAGAGTCGTGAAAACAAGGATGCTTGTGAGAATCTAAGGGTAGCCCAAGTCTAGGTTTCGGCATTCTGGCTAGGTTTTCTAGAGTAACTTTTAAGTTAAATATTAAGAGTGAGTAGGTATAACTGGTCGAAGGTATATGTATGGCCCTGGGGGGAGGGGGTGGGGGGAGTCAGGAGAGAGTATTCCACAAAGAAGGAACAATATGTGCCACAGCCTGAATCAAGCAGTCCCCCTGCTTTTCTAAAAGGGTACCTACAAGTTTCATTGTTGAATTGGGGAAGGTCTGTAGATAAGACTGCAGAATTCTTTCCTAGAGATTTTGAGATGACCCCTTTAAAACCATTTGCTTTGACCCTGTAAACTATATACTGAAAACTAGCTGTTTTTTTAAAAAAACACCTATCTTCCAAAAGAATGGTCAGTTGTCACAAAGAAAGAGCATGAATTGGCTCAATGAAGAGAGACTGTACTTTAAGAGAGACTATACTTCTGTCCTAGACATCATGAAATATGGGTGTAAATACACATGCATGAATCCAGTTACATAGACATAAGGTTTCAAGGGCACAAAATGCTTTTTCCTCTATAAAGAATTAGGTGATATAAAAATCATGAATATGATATCAAAAGGTGATAATTTCAATTGGCTTATTTTATAGCCATAGAAGGGACAACGCTGTTCAATAACCTTGCAATAGAAATAGGATTTATATCATTCACTAAATATGGTGCTCTCCATGGCCTAATTAGGAGCTATAAACTGGGATCTCCAATGATCTGCCTTCATATTCTACTCTGGTTGTCTATAGTGAAAAGCCTTTAAGAGAGAGAGAGACTGTACTTCTGTCCTAGACATCATGAAATATGGGTGTAAATACGCATGCATGATTCCAGTTACATACACATAAGGTTTCAAGGGCACAAACAAAAATACTTACTTGTTAAGTTTTCTTTTTTATAATCTGAAGGGGAAAGGATAAAAATTTGATTTAGGAACATCCAGATAGCTCCTATGTTCTGTGAGAGAGTGCTAAGAAATGCAAGTTCTCTTTCAGCTTTTTAATATACAACGGGAAAACATTTTTTGCATTCAAATGTGAAAGGATTGCATCTTGGGAAGGAATCCAGCTGTTAGGGCTAACCACATAGTTCCTTACAAATGAAGTTCATTAAAGCAACACGCAGCCATTCAGCTTTGTTTCGTGAGATCAGCATTTTCAAACATGTGGCTTATTTTTGCATGCTGAAAAATCTGCTTCCTTGGCTAAGAAAGAGCACTTTATTTCTTTATTCCACTTCTCTGACAAAATATGAGATGTTTCTTAGCCATTGCTCTGCACATTCCAAAAAAAATGTTATAAGCTGTCATCAGATCTGCTTATGAAGTAAGGTAAGATCTTCAACAGCTCTGAAAAGTACTCTTTAATTTCTTTTAGAATAAATGGAATAAATCCTTATGCTAACTGATACAATTAGGATAGCAGTAGGATTCTGTTATTAGGTATGGAAGGAAGGCAGAACTCAAAAAAAAAAAAATTAGAAATGCCTAGAAATGTTAGGAGCTTTAAATTCACACCTTAGTTTCCTCAAAATAGTAAATTTCTCTGAACCTCCAATGTCTGCAGAGAACCCTGTTACCTAAGTACGGCAGTCTGGTACAGGCCATGGGGTCCCAGTGCATGCTGGGGAGTTTGTTGCAGTCTGGCATGGAGAACAGAGGCATCCCGGATCTGTAGAGCCCCCTGTGGGTCTTCTCTTCCACCACCAGCCATTCTTTTGCACAGAAGAGCTCCGTTACTGCCAAGCAATATTCTCTAAAATGATTTAGGGAGAACAAAATTTAATGAATAATAGCACGCTGAAGCCAAATTGGAGCCTAAATCCTCTATTTTCAAAGCATCATTGTAGTACAGTGTCTGTTCTTGCAAAAGTGTTTCTGTATAGATCCTTTTGTAAATAACACGAGACTTAATGAAATATATAGTATATTATCCTGTGAGATGAAATACTATCTTGTTTTTAAAACATCACTAATGCTACTGGAGGAAAGAACTTTCAAGTTCAAAAGGTAAAAAGATTAGAAATCCCCGGTATGTTTTCTCTCAACTTCATATTAAAATCACCGCAAAGGTTCAGAAACAAATTATACAGAACTTTAAAAGCACCCACACTAAAGTCATGGATCATTGTCAAGCAGTCTCCAGCCTGAGAGGTTTTTCTATAATCTCAGGACTGATGGGCAGGCCTTGAGGAGCACAGTCAGTGTCTCTGTGTGCTTTGTTCTTTGAAACAGAATAACATCACCTTCCTGGATGGTTATAGAAGAGCTTGGGGGTCCATACCCTGCCCTACCCTTGGAGAAGCTGAATCCTGTCCCTTAGACATTAGTAATGTCTAAGTGAAAATAAAGCTGTAAGTGTCATCTCTGTGTTGTACTGTGAGTGGAAACTCTGGACAAGGAAATGACTATGCACTCTAGTGATCTTGCTTGGAGAATTACATGGACAGAGGAGCCTGGTGGGCTACAGTCCGTGGGATCTCAAAGAATCAGACACAACTAAGAGACTAACACACACACATGAGTGAAGAGGCTGAAGAAAGACTAGGTAGACTTAGTTGGATTATATAGAATTTTGTGGATTAATATTTGTTCAAGTTTATCTTATAGAAAATAAGATAGACTACACAGCTTAAAGCTCAACATTCAGAAAACTAAGATCGTGGCGTCTGGTCCCATCACTTCATGGGAAGTAGATGGGGAAACAGTGGAAACAGTGTCAAACTTTATTTTTGGGGGCTCCAAAATCACTGCAGATGGTGATTGCAGCCATGAAATTAAAAGATGCTTGCTCCTTGGAAGGAAGATTGTGTCCAATCTAGATAGCATATTTAAAAGCAGAGACATTACTTTGCCAACAAAGGTCTCTCTAGTCAAGGCTATGGTTTTTCCAATAGTCATGTATGGATGTGAGAGTTGGATGGTGAAGGAAGCTGAGCACTGAAGAATTGATGCTTTTGAACTGTGGTGTTGGAGAAGACTCTTGAGAGTCCCTTGGACTGCCAGGAGATCCAACCAGTCCATCCTAAAGGAGCTCAGTCCTGGGTGTTCATTGGAAGGACTGATGTTGGAACTGAAACTCCAATACGTTGGCCACCTCATGTGAAGAGCTGACTCATTGGAAAAGACCCTGATGCTGGGAAGGATTGGGGGCAGGAGAAGGGGACGACAGGATGAGATGGCTGGATGACATTACTGACTCGATGGCCATGGGTTTGGGTAGACTCCAGGTGTTGGTGATGGACAGGGAGGCCTGGTGTGCTGCGGTTCATGGAGTCGCAAAGAGTCGGACATGACTGAGCGACTGAACTGAACTGAACTGAACTGAACACAGGAGAAACCAGGTTAGTTCCAAATTAAGATATTTGGGATGCATAATAAGAGGGTATTAAAGATTAAAGAAATTAAGGATAATATCAATGTTATTCATTCAATATTTGAAGTATAGAGAGAGTAGGAAAGTGTGTGTCCATACGTTTGTACGTGTACCTACATATACATATGTGTTTTTTAGTACTCATGCCTACATTCCCACTTTTCCAGGCCACCACTTACCAATACGGACCAAATGAACATGTGTAAAATAACTGGGCTGTGCATACAGATGTTATGGGATACAATGAGGGTCATGAGTATAACAATGAGATGTAGATTCTTAATATGTCTGCAAGGGGAGGGGAAGCAATGGGGCTTTCAGCCTTCTGAGAAGCTGAACTGTAGAAACATTGCTTGGCTTGCTTCTAACTACGCTTGGTTCCATCCTTGAGTCACATAAGTGCATCTTTTTGCATTCAGATGTTATAATTAAACTGTGCAAAAGCAACATGGGACATATGAGAAAACTAGCCCCTCATTATGTGGAGAAAGCAAATACCTGGGAAGGTTATTTTGTGTTATAAGTTAAAAACACACTAGAAACTTAAAAAATGTTTTTTGTTTTCATTGACATGAAGCCTTTCACTGAAGCATGGCCTTTACAGAAGAGTTTCTCACAAGGAAAAAAATCAAAATGTAAAGGAAAGTAGACTGAAAACTAGGTTAAGTTAAACATGACAGTGACTGAAGAAAATGAAGACTACAAAAAAGTGAAAACAACTTTGTTTCACTGAAACATGTGAAATCTCCTTTGAAAAAGAAATGACTTGGCAAGATATTAAACAAATGATAGAGGAAAACTTTAGAAGTTCTAACAATGCAGAAAGAGAGAACGAAAGATAAAAATGGTGGGTAAGGCAATAAGGAGAGGGAGAATCAAGCAAGAAATTCAAAGTATAAATTAACAATGTTTCCCAACAAGAAACTAGAGTGTGTAAAAAAGACAGAAAAATATTCAAAGATACACTATAAGAAAACATTCTTAAAAAGGATATAAATCTGATGAGGAAAATATATTAGTCATTATTTTTATATTACTTTTAGGAAAGAAATCTACTCCCAGGTGAATTTTACAAGTATTTTGAATCTTAAGAATTAAATAATCTTACTACTGTCTAGCAAGAGGAAAATATCCCCCACAAAGGAACAAAATTCAGGATTGCTTTATATGTCTTCATTACAACACAGCCCACAACTGGTCACTATGCAAGAATTTTAAGGAAAACTTAAGGTAGCACACCACTTAAGTACCAGTCAAACACACACGTATGCAAGATTATAAAAAATAACTTTTTACATGCAATGTTTGTAAAACCTCTATTCTAGCTGAACAAGAGGTGAATCAAAGTTGAGAAAGTAACAACAACAGGATTATTCTATGGGAAAAATGACGGAGATCAGGGATAAATAACACAGAACTCTTCCAGGTGCTTGCTGTATACATGACTATGCAATTATGTAAAAGCTAAGAATATTCCCCAAATGCAGATACAACATAATTGACTAGCACTAACCTGGTTTATAATTCCACGGAAAGTTTCAAAAAGCAAGTATGGAAGATTCAGTTAGGGTAACGTATGTTACCCTAACTAATTAGGTCTACCACTGCACTCTGTTTTTACTTTCGGCACTTCTTAAATATGACCTTTGGCACTTCTGGTGCACTTTCCCCCTTTCCTATGACACGTAATACCTTCTAAGGTAATATATAAAGTGTCTGTTTATCATGTCTCTTGCTCACTGACTTCCGCTGCTGCAATATACACCCCATGGACAAATGCCCTAGAACAGTGCTGAGAGCCCAGTAGGAGCTCAGTAAATGTTTACTGAATAAATGAAATTCCTTATCATCCATTGAAAGAGGCCCAAATGATCAAGTTATTGTCTATGATTAGAAAACCATGACAAATAGTATGTGTTTAAAAGTCTTACCAATAAGTAGCAGTAAAATATAACGTGGTTGGAGACTTTTGAACCACCTTGAAATATCAAGGCAAACAGAAACTATTATGAAAGATATAATACAAATGCAAGGAGACAAAATGATACTATCTGAAGAGCAAACTTACTAGTTATTTACAACGGGCCCAATTTTAATCCTAATGTTATTGGTACAAAAGGCAGAAGTTACCAGGACTTCAGGAATATTTTCGTAGAAAAAAACAGTTATTGTGGAAGGGTTTACTGCGTTAAATCAAACAGGCAAAACTCATTTAATAGCAGAAAGGATCAGACAACTTAATTACTCATGACACTAATACCTATATAATCCATATGAATTTTGTACCTTAAAAGCAGAAACCAAGTCTTTTTAAATGTTTAATTTTTAAACAATTATTAATTATATTTGAGAGAACAAAAGAATAAAATGTGAAAATTTCTAGACTTATTTTTGACCACAATATTAATGAATTGTTTATAAGGATTAAAAAATTGAAACAATTTTCAGATTAAAAACACCTGTTTAAATAGCAACTGGAATTAGGAAAAAACATTTAATGGCTTACAGATTTAAAAGATAATTACACTATTCTAATAAATTTGACATCTCAATGAAAGAGGTTTATATTTTCTAAAAAAGAACAATTTTTTTTTCTAAAAAAAATTTAAATTATATTCAGTCTTGAGAAAGGACATCTGTGGCCTATGCATGTAAACTGGCCTAGGGCATAAATGTTGAAAAGTTACTCAATAAATTTATTTTGTGCTAGTGTACAAAGGACACTTCAGTTTAATTCTGGTTGTTCCCCAAGAGATATCTAGATGTCATATCTGATGAAAACATACACTTAACTGAAGAAATAACAAATTATATTAGTCTTAAAATGTCTCCAAACCTTCAAAATTTGCAATAAGTTGAAAAATGGAGCACTGTGTTTTAATAACCTCTCCATGGTCCTTGTATGCTAAATAGAGCACTTAAAAACTATTTCAATATTTAAATAGTTCCTGGTTTTATTGAAACAGATGGAAATGTTCTATGTTGATAGTCTTCCTGTTTCCTTGAAAAGTAAATAGCATCTATCTAGTTTCTAATATATGCCATGGATACAGTTTATCTTTTACTCTTGTCAACTCTATCTTGTGAATGAAGAAACTGAATTTAGCCCAGATCATATACATCTAGAAAGTAGTACAAACAGTATTTGAATTTTGTTCTAATTAGCTCAAAATTCATATTGATTCCTACCTTTGCTATATAAAAAGTAAATAGAGGCAAAGATAGTTCCATTGAACTTGGATTTATAAATTTCAATGCTTAAAGGATATAGAGGATTTAACAAAATATTTATAACTACTTCCACCCCTCCCATGAGACAAGAGTATCAGTACTTAAATTAGAATATTGGGTGGAATGTATCTTAATATTCTGAAATGCTCACCAAGATCTCATGTTTATTGGCAAATAATGTTGAAACACTTTATATAGTCTTTATTTTCTCTATCTTGGTTTACTAATGAAATCCATGTTAGTTTGGGATTTTGTTTTTAACTTCCTAGAAAGCAGAGATATCTATGGATATGAAAATAATGTAAACAGTAACAAACATTATACCTTTTATACATTTTCTCTTTCAGTGTTAAAGCATTAGTTGCTCAGTTGTGTCCAAGTCTTTGTGACCCCATGAACTGTAGCCCACTGGGCTCCTGTATCCAGGCAAGAATACTGGAGGGGGTTGCCATTCCCTTCTCCAGGGGATCTTCCTGACCTAGGGATTGAACCCAGGTCTCCTGCATTGCAGGTGGATTCTTTACCATCTGAGCCACCAGTGAAGTCCCATGTATAATAATGTATCATCCATCAGGGATTTACAGGGTAAGATTTTTTTCCAATTAATTACCGCATAGTCTGGACAAAAGCCAGCTTTTGCCTTTACTCCTGCACATGACAACTTCCTATTTTGAAAACTTTCCCTGCTTGCAGACAAACAGAATTTCCCCATTTATTTATTTTTTAATTTTACCTGCAAATAGGTATAGGAGTAGGTACTACCCCAGTGTTGCATTCTTGGAAGATGTGGTTACACAGCAAAGCTTCAGCAGCTGGCCGGCAGAATGGGCTCACTGCTTTCAGTTCATTCCAGGCAGTATGAACCAGTAGTTCTTGGGCCTCCTCAGGGTCTGCGTAGGAGTTGTTGAAGAAAACAAGAGCGCCTTTTGCCAGGACAGCATTACACACCTCCCCTCTGTACTGGGCGCAGTAGCCTTTGTTATCTTTCTGTGGCTTACTGAAAGAAGCAGTGAACAACAGTCCGGATCACATGCTGTTTTTGAGCATTCAATCTGCCTTTTTGTTTATTTTCCATTTCCACATCTGCATCACAGAAATAGAAGCTTGTACTGGCAAATTGGTTGAAATGTTCCATCTGAATATTGTCATTTCCAGCAGCAATTATATTACCTCTAGCTACTCCAGAGGTTATGATGAAGCTCCAAATTGATAACCATGTGGAAAGCTTTGGAAACTCTCAAGGCCAGAATGTGAGGGAGTATTTTTTATTATTTCCATCATAAATAAAGTTTGACTCCACATTTCTTACAAATAAGCTGATGTAGCAATAAATACATCTACAAAACACGTTCATCATGATGATTAATAAGTGACTGAGTGTAGTAATTGGTCTGCTCCAAAACCTTGCAGCTTTACAAATATGAAAAGTGAAAAGTGAAAGCCACTCAGTTGTGTCTGACTCTTTGTGACCCCATGGACTATAGCCTACCAGGCTCCTCCATCCATGGGATTCTCCAGGCAAGAATACTGGAGTAGGTTGCCATTCCCTTCTCCAGGGGATCTTCCCAACCCAGGGTTCACACCCAGATCTCCTGCATTGCAGGCAGACTCTTTACCAACTGAGCCTCTAGGGAAGCAAAGGGTTAGCTGCTTAGTCATGTCCGACTCTTTGTGACCTCGTGGACTGTAGTCCTCCAGGCTCCTCTGTCCACGGAATTCTCCTATAGTTTATTTAAATGTTATGATAGATAAGTGTGTGAATTTTGTGGCACCCATCTTCAATACTCAGATCCTACCACCCACACATCTTCCCAACATTCCATGAAAGAATGAGAAGGAAGGCACACAGGGAGGAGAAAGCACTGGACTCTCAGGTGAGAGTCTCTAGGACTCTCAGAGGAGCTAAGTAGCATCTTCAATTTTGCTATTTTCTCACCATATGTCTTAGGGAAAGTCATCTGGTCACTTAAGATGCAATATTCTGTAAAGTAATGTAAATAATTATCCTGAACCCAGGTTATTGTGTATTCATGGGTAATAAAAGTACTGGTATAAAAATAAGATTAAAAACTTGTAATGATTGAAGAGGACAATAAGGAAAATGAAAATACTGCTGGTACTCTCTCCACATACCCACTGTTCCTTTAATGCAGTGCTGAGAATTAAAACTCCTGTACTCACTTGACAAATATTTACTGAGCACTTATTATGTGCAGGCACTGTAATGGTCTCATATCTTTATGCTTTCCATCAGGTATATTGTTAACAGTGATGGGAAATTCAAGTTGCTTTCTCATTTAGATTTGTACATCTGTTGGAATTTAGCATTTCATTATCTTTATATAAAGGATTTCAGGAAAAGAAAATTAAACAACTGGAATTTGCTTAATTGAAGTGTTTTAACTGCTAACAGGTCTCATCTGAATTTGAAAAATTGATTAGAAATTATCATTGACTTGTCTTTGAAGCAAATCTATTAAATGAAATACAACTCATTCAGGTAAAGCAATGAACTTCCATGAAATACTATCTTTTAAAATAATGTTTTCTAATATAGAATCATTTTCTAATTCATATTAGCATTTTACTAATTAGCTAACATGAATTTTATTGTACTACTTGTAGTTTTGGGGGGATTTTTAAAAATGAAGGTTTTGAATAAGGGAACACAAAATTCCCAAGAAAACCTATAAAGTTGAGAAAACACCAGAAATAGCTCATGACTCAACTTCTGAGGAAACTCAAGGTTGGATGACATTAAGAAAGTTCGAGAGAAGCAAGGATACTGTGCTTTAAGAAACTGAATAATAATACCTAGTACCTGGAAGTAACTCAAACTGTTTTACAAAATGGTCATACATATTGATAATTCTTCCTTAAAAGGAGAGGAAACGTGATTATTTTCACTTAGAAAGAAATGTATCATGTAAAAATTAAGTATTTATTTCTCCTGGTCTGTCTGAGTTGAGAATTAATCATCTATGTTTCATTGTCATATGATAACTATTGAATAACACTTCTTTATTTTTCCATTAGTATTTTTATGTGAAAGTTCATGGTTTTGTTCTTTAATAACATAAGCAAAACCATTTTTTTTAAAAAAACATTGGAAACTAAGAAAAATTACACAAAGGAAAAGTTGATGAAAGCCGCCTTAGAGATAAGGGTTATTCATAATGAATTAATCAATTCTTTTCTCTGAATTTCTGCTGCTTTTCTTTTAAAAAGCCCTAGAAAAATCTTTAGAACAACCTCAGTGTGAATTAATAGTACTGAGTCCTCACTGATTTTTGAGCATTAGCTACAAAATGCAAAAGAAAGAAAAAAAGCAGAATAGGCTTTTAATAGAAGGGAGAAGATCTTGGTTTTAATTTTGGTTTGTCTTCATACCAGCTTGACGATAACTAGCCTGTGAAAACCGTTTGCATCCTGGGAAAAACCATACAAAGTGTATGGTTCTTGCTAATTTTCTGTGTCTTGCTGATGTTTTGGAAGCATTAAAGACAACTTTTGTAGATTATCATTGGTTGATTAGCCCACAAGGCAAGGGATATTTAACATCAAATATATATGTGTGTGTGGGGGTGTATGTATGTATACTATGTAATATATCTCCCTTATTTTGGCAACTTATAACCCTCAAATTTTATGTCAAGATCAAATTTCAGAGGCCAGAAATGGAAGTCAGTTGGGCCATTTTTTCCCGTCAACCTCCTAACCTTATCACTTAAAATTTTCTTTTGAGGGGCTCACAGCAAAACCTAGGGGAAAAGATGAATGCAGAAAATTTCCATTGGTGCCTCTGACTGTTGCACGTGATGAGCCCCCTTTCTGTCCAGCTGAAGTCATGTAGCTCTTGAGGTTGCAGATGGGGTGACAGCAGAGGCAGCCAGTCCTGTTGCTCATTCAGCAATGGGACGGAGGTTGCAGGGATCTGTTCAGAGCACTGGTTATTTCGGAATAATCTGCCAAACTACCTCCAAAAATTCTAGTTAATATGGCACTTGGAGTCAGTCCCACTCTTGTCTCCTGACAAACTAAACCTGACTGACCTCTCTTTCTGTTGCCTCTTTTTTGGAGGCAACAACTGATGTTTGATCCCAGCCTTTCTAGTTTCTCCTGTAACAGACAACTCTCCTTGGTCAAATGAAATATTTGAAGGATTCTTATTGCATCTTCGCTTTTATTTTCTCTCTGCTTTAATACGTATAAATCCCCTTCAGTAGAATACAGTTGACCCTTGAGCAATACAGGTTTGAATTACTTGGATCCAGTTATACGCAGTTCTTTTCAATAAATACTACACTCCTATACCATCTGATGCGTGGTTAGATGGATCCAAGGATGCAAAATGTGGATATGGAGGAACCACACAGACATAGCACCGACTATGAGATACTGATTGGGCCCCCAACCACGGAATTGTTCAAGGGTCCACTGTTTTAAAATGTGATGTTCCAGTTTCTATGAGAGAGACATCTACTCCCTTTGAACACATGATACGCTGTCCAAGGGCACATTCAGATGACCAGCCATGCCATGGTTGGTTGGGACACCCCCACTACCTCAGTGGAAATGCCACACCTTCTTTTCTCACCCTCCCATGTGAGAACTGTACCTCTCCTTCAATGGTGACACTCCTTTGTTATACAGTAATTGCCCAGCCTCTTATGGTACTTATGTGATGATCAAGGATCTACATCACTCTCAGTCTCCAAAGCAAACTAGAATTGTTTTTATCCTTTCATGTCTAATGTCTTTGTGTATGATTGTATGGCTCAGAGGCAAAGAATCTGCCTGCAATGCAGGAGCTGCAGGAGACCCGAGTTGGATCCCTGGGTCAGGAAGATCCCTTGGAGGAGGGCATGGCAACCCATTCCAGTATTCTTGCCTGGAGAACACCATGGATAGAGGAGCCTGGCATGCTACAGTCCATAGCGTCATGAAGAGTTGGACACTTAGCACACGCACATGCACATTCTCTAGATGGGGGTCAGCAAATAGAACCCACAGGTCAAATTTGGTACTCTGACTCTTTTTATATCACCTGTGAGTTAAAAATGATATATATGTTTTTGAATGATTGAAGAAATCAAAAGGAGTGAAAATTGTATGAAATTCAAATTTCAGTGTCCAGAAGTAAAGTTTTATGGGAACACAGCCCAGTTCATCCATTTCCAAATTGTCTATGATTGCTTTTATGCTGCCATAGCAGAGCTGAGTTGCAATAGTGACTGTATGGCCCACAAATCCCCATACTTACTGTCTTGTCCTTTGCAGAAAACCAAAGGTCCTTATGTTATCACAAGCGCATAATGGTATGGGAGTTTCTTTAGTTAGCATTTACTGGACTATAATCAGTTACAAATTTTCATTTGTATTTAGTTTTATGAGAATGATTTCTGTCCTTGAGCCCTAGGGTTTGTGCATGCTTCCATTATTATGTGGTTCTGTAGTTTGTGTAGGGGTATGTATGTATGTGTGTGTATGTGTGTGTGTGTGTGTGTGTGTGCTTGCTTAATCCCTCAGTCATGTCCAACTCTTTGCAACCCTTTGACTGTAGCCTACCTGGGTCTTCTGTCCATGTGATTTTCTGGACAAAAGTACTGGAGTGGGTTGCCATTTCCTTCCCCAGAAGATCTTCCAGACCCAGTGTGTGTATGTATATGTCCCCTAGTAAAATGTCAATTCCTTGGGTGCAGGGAATACATAAAATTTCTTTTGTTTCTCCACTTTCCAATATAGTGCCAGAATTAGAGTTAGTGGATTTTTTTTAAACAGAATAATAGTATTTATTTCTATTTGGCTGCGTCAGGTCTTAGTTGCGGTGTGCGGGATCTTCGTTGCCTTGTGTGCCATCTTGTACTGCGGTGCACGAACTCTCTAGTTGTGTCACATGGGATCCAGAGCACACGGGCTCAGTAGTTGCAGCATGTGGGTTTAATTGCTCTGTGGCATGTGGGATCTTAGTTCTCCAACCAGAAATCAAACCTGCATCCCCTGCATTGCAAGGTGGATTTTTAACCACTGGACAACCAGGGAAGTTTCCTAGAGTGAGCGGCTTAAAGATGCATAGAGAAGACAGGTGTGCTGAAGGGATGAATGAGTGAAAGATGACATCTCTTCTGTGGGTGACCTGCATTTCAGTTTACCTTTTTCCATGTACGTGCCGTATATCTCCTCAGTAAATATTCAGCTTCTCTGTTGTATCCTTCAGGTCAGTATGCTGTCTCTTAGAACTGTGATAGCCACCTAATTCTCAAATACCTGATAAATTTATTTATCAGGTAAACAAATGCATCAAAGCTATGTGAATTGGGAAAAAGATTGAGAACACACTAAATTTTCTTAGGCTATGAATTATCATTTATGCTATGAATTATTTCATTCCATGCAGTTACCATCAATGGCTTGAGTTGTAGGTCCTGTTTAGTTTCTGTGTTAAATGGGTTAGCATTATAGTTATGAATCTATGTTTTTGACTCTGACTATCTGAGCTCAAATTGAGGTTTGTAGTTAGCTATGTGGTCTGGACAACTCTTTGTGCCTCAGGTTCCTCATATAAAGAAAGAGGGATGATAGTTCTTGTCCCATAAAGTTGCTGAAATGTTAATATGAGAAAAGTGGTGCTTAAAATGTCTGCAGAGCTTAACTATTATTATTATTTTAATTAACCATTTTGATGGGAGCTTCCCAGGTGGCACAATGGTAAAGAATCCACCTGCTAATGCAAGAGACTCAAGAGACACAGGTTCTATCCCTGGATTGGGAAGATCTTCTGAAGCAGGAGATGGCAACTTGCTCCAGTATTTTTTCCTGAAAATTGCATGGACAGAGGAGCTTTGTGGGCTACAATCCATGGAGTAGAGTACAATCCAAAGAGTAAGACATCACTGAGCAACTGAGTACACATAACCATTCTGAATCTTGATTTCATCATTTGTAAAATTAGGTTTAAATAGTTACCATACATCACAGAATTTTTATGAAAGTCAATTTATGCAAATAAAACATTGTAAATTTCAGGATGTTCTAAGGTGTTTCTTTCTTCTCTGCAGGATAAAGCTATGAGGGAGAGTTTGGGAGTCAATGCTGTGTCTCTTTTCCAAGCCTATCATTTACTTGATGTACAAGTCACTTATAATCTCCAGTTCCAAGTAACTCCTTTAGTTTCTTTTCCATATAATAGGGATAATAATAGTACCTATTTCACAGGGATCTCCCGAGGATAAATTTTTTAAATGTATGTAAAGCTCTTAGCATAGTGCCTGACACATAGTAAGTATTCAATAGATACTGCCTATCTTCATCATCATCTTTTTGTGAAAGTGTTTGAAGGATTAGACATTAGAGAATTTCTGAAAGAGTACAGTGCTCAACAAATAATAGATAATAAATGGCATGTCAAACAAAGCAAGACAAAACATGGGTGTAATAACAATATCTTACCTCCATTCTAGTACCAGGAAAGGAAGTTTCCACAGGAAATCAAGGTAAAGGAGAAAAGAAACAAAGGTTAGTACATTTTCATCTCAAGGCTTATAAGAGATCATTTTTGATACCTCTAAGTTTCTGAAAAGTTCTCTGCATCTGCTAGGAGGCCAGATACTACATTAACAGGCATATTTGGAGAACGAAAGTAAGAAAATATTAAATGTCTCTAGGAACTGAATTTTTTCTAAGATGAGTTAACCATGGCATCATTAGCCTAGGCGGAATCATAGTCAGATTTTCCCTCTGTTGACTACCCAGGGACTTTTCAGCAAGAAAGCAGGGAGTGGAGGGCTGAACAGGAAAAGGAAAGACGGGATGGGTGGTGGAGCCGTTATTCTCATGGACCCACTGGCCTCAGAAGGGCTCCATGCTTAGTTGAGTGTTCTGCTGCGATCATCTTGAAACACTTAATAATTTTCCAACAAGGGGCCCCACATTTTCTGGATAGAACAGATGGAGGAAACATGAGGAAATTCTTAAAGAGAAACGGTATATTATTTAGAAGGGGTAAAGATAGAATCTAATGGCAGCTGGACAAGGAAGTCTGTTGAAACATGCAAAGACCAAGGTTCTGTATATGAAAAAGCCCTCAATTTAAGAAGTAAAAGAGAGGATTCTATACCACGGAGATGAACCGACACCAAAGAGAATCCAGCCATAGAACTTGGGAAGAGGTATTAAACTTCGATAGGCTTCTATTTCAATGACAAGTGAGAGGACAAAAAAAATTAAGGTTGTTTAAAGGTGCTCAGTCTTTTCAAGAATATTAAGAGAATCAAAGGATGATTTACCAGGGTTCTGTGTGTTATATACAGAAATTTCTCCAGGCACATTTTCTTTTGGGGGGGAAATGGAGAGCAGGGAATGGCTTCAAGAACCTTGCAATTATAAACAAGTGCTTTTATCTCAAAACTAGTTTTTTTATAAATTCTAAAAATTTCCAACAGTCATCAATATTTGTAGTATCTTTTCAATTATCTGGAAAAGCCAATAAAACTTTGGCTCTCTTCTAAAACATACAGCCAATCTAATACAAAAAAGCTGTGTGATTATTAAAAGAATGCTTACCTCTTAGTACTAGCTGTGGGACAGCTGGTAGCAATTTAGTGAAGCTACTGGCTGTTACTCATTTATTCATTTCTCTTTTATTAAAAACAAAAGCAAATGCCTTTAATCAGTTGGAAACCAGATGAAGCCACCATGAAATGCTGAGGGATGGGGTCTGTTTTGTTGATAAGAACACTCTCTGCCTATGGTGGGTGAAGCACTGGTGGTAGAGGGAGTTGTGTGCTCCTGCTACATTACCCCAGGTCTCACAATTGTGGAGAACATTGCAAGGGACCCAGCAGTGTGACTATGAGACATGACAGAGAATGTGAAATATCATGATGTATTCAATTAGCTCTGGTCATTACGAAACAGAGTCCAAAGTTATATTTTCTCTGTAATAATGTGAAACATCAGCTCAAAATATAGAAAATAAAAATATGAAATGAATAGATAAAGATGTCATACACACACACACACACACACACATACACATACACACATACATACACAATGGAATAATACTCAGCCATAAAAAAGACTGAAATAATGCCATTTTGCAGCAACATGGTTGAACCTAGAGATTATCATACAAACTGAATTAATTCAGATAAAGACAAATATCATGGTACTTATATGTGGAATCTAAACTCTGATACAAATGAACTTATTTACAGAACAGAAATAGAATCTTTTGCACATGGTTATCTGGTTTTCCCAACACCATTCATGGAAAAGACTGTCTTTTCCCCAATGTATATTCTTGGCTCTTTTGTCATAAATTAATTGACCATGTATGTGTGAGTTTATTTCTGGGGATCTTGACTCATTTCCATTTGTCTAGGTGTCTGTTTTTATGCCAGTTCCATACTGTTTGGTTACTATAGCTTTGTAATATAGTTTGAAACCAAGAAGTGCGTTGTCTTCAGTTTGTTCTTCTTTCTTACAATTACTTGAATATTGGGGATCTTTTTTGATTCCATACAATTTTAGAATTGTTTGTAATATTTTTGTGAAAAGTGTCAAAGGAATTTTAAGAGGAGTATATGAAATCGACAGATAGCTTTGGGTGGTGTAGATGTTTGAACAATATTAATTCTTCTAATCAGTGAACACAGGATGTTATGTTAAGTCATTTCAGTTGTGTCCAACTCTTTGTGACCCCATGGACTATAACTTGCCAGGTTCCTTTGTCCTTGGGATTCTCCAGGCAAGAATACTGGAGTGGGTTGCCATTTTCTCCTCAAGGGGAATACAGGATATCGCCTATTTATTTGTATATTTAATTTCTGTCATTAGTGCCTTGTAATTTTCGGCATACAGATCTTTCTCTTCCTAAGTTAAACTTATTACTAAGTACTTTTTTGGTTTTGGTGCTATTGTAAATGGGATAGTTTTCTTTATTTTTTCTTCGGATGTTAGTGTATAAAAAAACAACTGATTTCCATGTGTTGATTTTATAGGTAGAACTTACTTACTTAATTAATTGATTAGTTCTAACAGATTTTGGTGGAGTTTTTAGGATTTTCTATATATAAGATTGTGTCATCTGCAAACAAGGACAGTTTTACTTCTTCCCTTCCAATTTGGATGCCTTTTATTTCTTTTAATTGCCTGATTGCTTGGGCTAGGACTTCCACTACTATGTTGAATACAAATGGTGAGAATGGGCACTCTTGTCATGTTCCTGATCTTAGAGGAAAAATGTGTAATGTTTTGCTATTGAGTATGATATTGGCTGTGGGTTTGTATGTGGCCCTTCCTGGTTTGGAGCGCATTCCTTATATCCAACTTGCTGAGAGTTTTTATTTTTAAAGTATGTTAAATTCTGTTCAATGCTTTTTCTGAATCTACTGAGAGGATCATATTTTTATCCTTCATGTGTGTGACACTAACTGATTGTGTATGTTGAACCATTCTTGCATCCCAGAGATTAAATCCCACTTGATCATGAAGTATGATTCTGTTAATGTGCTGTTGAATTTGATTTGCTAGGATTTTATTGAGAATTTTTGCAGCTATATCTATCAGGGATATTAGTCTTTAGTTTTCTTGTATTGCCCTTATCTGGAATTGGTATCAGGGTAATAAAGACTGCTGTTAATGCTTCTTTAAATGTTTGATAGAATTAATACCTGTGTCTATTTTGATGGCCTTTGGCCCTTCCAGGACTATGCTCATTACAGGGATCATGGGCTGTCTTGCTGGTCTCTGTCACAGGGCTGAGGGTTCTGAGGACAAAGAGAAGGCATCTTGCCAATAACACAGCATCCTGGTAAGTTTAAATGGCAACTTGAGCCTTTCAAGGTTGTGACTGAAGGGGAAATGGAACTTCCTGGTTCGCAGGGAGAGGAATCCAAAAGTTTTTCTGGCTCCTTTTGATGACTAGCAGCAAATGTAAATGAGTCAGAAAAAGTATATCATGTTTCTCAAATAATACATATGAATCTGGGCATATGCATGGAAGAGTTTTGGGAAAATGAAGGACGATCTTTATTTTTGTTGTTGTCTTTCTAACACTAGAAATATCATTAGACATAATCTGAGCCCTAGACCAGATTTTTCCATTTCCAGTTTTCCTGCTGGGATGAGTTAATAAACAGATGGAGTGAAAGCTTCAAAATGAAACACAGAGAATGTGACAAAAAGTACCATTGACTGCAAAACACCAGGGGAGGGTGGGGATGGCTGAAATGGGAGAAGGGAGACTTTGAGGTAAGGAAGCAATGACAGAGTGTCAAGGGGGAAACATCGGGCTCTGAACCTCTGAGGCTAATGGAGAAAAGAAAGAAAGAAAGTCGTGTCCGACTCTTTGCAACCCCATGGACTGTAGCCTACCAGGGTCCTCTGTCCATGGGATTTTCCAGGCAAGAATACTGGAGTGGGTTGCCATTTCTTTCTCCAGGGGATCTTCCCAACCAAGAGATCAAACCTGGGTCTCCCACACTGCAGGCAGACGCTTTACCATCTAAGCCACCAGGGAAACCCCAGTGAGGTTAATGGAGAGAGATGCCAAGAACAGAAATGGAAAAAGCTGTCTTGACTAAGCTCTGAGAGACCCAGGAAGTGTAAGACCACGCTTTGACATGATTCTGAATTAACATAGTTCCATGCATCCCTTTTGCACCAGAGTGGCCTCACTTTCCTGGAATATTAGTTCAGGGAGCACCCCAGAATTGAGGTGTAGTTTCCTCAATGATGACAGGAGGATACTTATGAAGCATCTAGCAACTTTGACTGGAAAGAACAGGTTCAATTCAGTTCGGTCACTCAGTTGTGTCTGACTCTTTGTGACCCCATGGGCTGTAGCACGCCAGGCCTCCCTGTCCACCACCAACTCCCGGAGTTTACTCAGACTCATGTCCTTCAAGTTGGTGATGCCATCCAACCATCTCATCCTCTGTCATCTCCTTCTCCTCCTGCTTTCCATCTTTCCCAGCATCAAGGTCTTTTCAAATGAGTCAGCTCTTCGCATGAGGTGGCCAAATTATTGGAATTTCAGCTTCAGCATCAGTCCTTCCAATGAACACCCAGGACTGAGCTCCTTTAGGATGGACTGGTTGGATCTCCTTGAAGTCCAAGGGACTCTCAAGAGTCTTCTCCAACACCGCAGTTCATAAACATCAATTCTTCAGTGCTCAGCTTTCTTTATAGTCCAACTCTCACATCCATACATGACTACTGGAAAAACCATAGCCTTGATTAGACAGACCTTTGTTGGCAAAGTAATATCTCTGCTTTTTAATATGCTGTCTAGCTTGGTCATAAATTTCCTTCCAAGAAGTAAGCGTCTTTTAATTTCATGGCTGCAATCACCATCTGCAGTGATTTTGGAGCCCCCAAAATAAAGTGTGCCACTGTTTCCACCATTTCTCCATCTATTTGCCATGAAGTGATGGGACTGGATGCCATGATCTTAATTTTCTGAATGTTTAGCTTTAAGCCAACTTTTTCACTCTCCTCTTTCACTTTCATAAGAGGCTCTTTACTTTTTCTTCACTTTCTGCCATAAAAGTGGTGTCATCTGCATATCTGAGGTTATTTTTATTTCTCCCAGCAATCTTGATTCCAGGTTGTGCTTCATCCAGTACAGCACTTCACATGATGGACCCTGTATATAAGTTAAATAAGCAGGGTGACAGTATACAGCCTTGATGTACTCCTTTTCCCATTTGGAACCAGTCTATTGTTCCATCTTCAGTTCTAACTGTTGCTTTCTGACCTGTATACAGATTTCTCAAGAGGTAGGTCAGGTGGTCTAGTATTCCCTTCTCTTTCAGAATTTTCCAGAGTTTATTGTGATCCACATAGTCAAAGGCTTTGGCATAGTCAATATAACAGAAATAGATGTTTTTCTGGAACTCTCTTGCTTTTTCTATGATCCAGTGGATGTTGGCAATTTGATCTCTGGTTCTTCTGCCTTTTCCAAAACCAGCTTGAACATCTGGAAGTTCACGGTTCATGTATTGCTGAAGCCTGGCTTGGAGAATTTTGAGCATTACTTTACTAGATTGTGAGGTGAGTGCAATTGTGTGGTAGTTTGAGCATTCTTTGGCATTGCCTTTCTTTGGGATTGGAATGAAAACTGATCTTTTCAAGTCCTGTGGCCACTGCTGAGTTTTCCAAATTTGCTGGCATATTGAGTGCAGCACTTTCACAGCATCATCTTTTAGGATTTGAAATAGATCAACTGGAAATCCATCACCTCCACTAGCTTTGTTCGTAGTGATGCTTCCTAAGGCCCACTTGACTTCGCATTCCAGGATGTCTGGCTCTAGGTGAGTGATCACACTATCATGATGATCTGGGTCATGAAGATCTTTTTTGTACAGTTCTTCTGTATATTCTTGCCACCTCTTCTTAATATCTTCTGCTTCTGTTAGGTCCATACCATATCTGTCCTTTATTGAGCCCATCTTTGCATGAATGTTTCCTTGGTATCTCTAATTTTCTTGAAGAGATTTCTAGTCTTTCCCATTTTATTGTTTTCCTCTATTTCTTTGCACTGATTGCTGAGGAATGCTTTCTCTTCTCTCCTTGCTATTCTTGGTAATTCTGCATTCAAATGGGTATATCTTTCCTCTTCTCCTTTGCTTTTCACTTCTCTTCTTTTTACAGCTATGCCTTCTCAGATAGCCTTTTTGCTTTCTTGCATTTCTTTTCCTTGGTGATGGTCTTGATACCTCTCTCCTGTACAATGTCACGAACCTCTGTCCATAGTTCATCAGGCACTCTTTTCTTTCAGATCTACTCCCTTAAATCTGTTTCTTACTTCCACTGTATAATCATAAGAGATTTGATTTAGGTCATACCTGAATGGTCTAGTGGTTTTCCCTACTTTCTTCAATGTAAGTCTGAATTCATGATCTGAGCCACAGTCAGCTCCCGGTCTTGTTTTTGCTGACTGTATAGAGCTTCTCCATCTTTAGCTGCAAAGAATATAATCAATCTGATTTTGGTGTTTACCATTTGGTGATGTCCATGTGAACAGGTTAAGGAGAGAAATAGAAATGGCAAGTGTCTCAGGGGGTTCAGATGTCTTATGCCATTGCACTCATGAGATACTCTTTTTAAATGTGCATGAGGATATTTTAGGAAAAGTAAAGGAGCTTCAGGTCTCATATTAAGTGTGATGCAATAGGAAAAACAGATCAGGGGATGAACAAAAGGGTCTTGTGGCTTTTTATGAATTAGCTACGTAAGGGAGTGTTATTCAGAAAAGGTACCTCATACTTTCCATTGACTAAAGTCAAATCATTGCTGGTTTCAGTCTAAATGAAATTACAGAAAGGTGAAGATAGGGGAATTAAAATATACATTTCATAGGTTCCTTTCTCTGGAGTAAAATCCTAAAAGAGAGGTATAGTGATAAATTACAAAATGATAAAGCAGGAGTTTTTCCTATTTCTTATTTGGGACTCCAGAAGCAGAGAATCTTATAAGGGCCCTTTAACCTGACATGAGATCGGCCACATTAGCACAAAAATGGTAGTATGACATGGTTGGGTAGACAGCAGGACTGAGTTAGTGGTCTAAATCTTCTTTGGATTTTTTATAACATGAAAGTGATTCTGAAGTTGCTACAGGCCCCAAGAGGGATAAGGAAGGAGCTGACTTGGAGTTTAGCATGTATGGCATTGCAGAGAGAGCCAAGGCGACTAGGGGCAAAGGCTGCATAATAGACTCTAGAGAGGGAATTGATGAAGGATTTGACCAAGATGTAGAGGATTGTGCTGCTACAGGAGAGCCTCAGTGGGGCTGAGCCAGACAGGGAGGTCCTCTGGGTTCCAATCAAGCCAAGAGATGAGATCACTAGTTCTCCAGCTGTAGACTTTACCAAAGACCAGGGTGGTCCAGAGGACACCGCTGCATAAATCCAAGACTCCTTCTCTCTTTCCATGTAAGGAAAAGATAGAAGGAGGAAGGAGAGGAAGAGACGTGGCAGGGAATTGATGTTTGAATGCCTGATTAATGACCAGAAATGAAACTTTCTTCATATTAGCAACATTTATTTTCTCCTCTAACTGGTGGATGTGTAGGTTAAACTAGGTTAGATCAGTTTATTTTCTTGGATTTGAGTATTCATATGTAATTATTTCGCCCTCTCTCTTCACATACACATGTTATCAACATATAGATATAGTTATATAAATATATGTTTACTGAACACTGGCTCCTGATCAGCTATCAAATAAAACATAAGATAATGAGACTAGAATCATTCCAAGTAATTTAAAGGCATCAAAAATGTAATCATTTTATTATCTCCTGAACCTTCTCATGTTCTTTTGTTTTATCTGTTATTGTTTGTCCTAGACATTTTCCTTGAAATCTCAGACACATCTAAACTCCTTGTACCACATTCAGACACTTTCAACCCTTATCTGTTCTCTCCTGACCTGCCGTCTACCTGATAGGTTTCATGCATCTCTCCTCTCCTCTCTTTACCAATTGTTGCTGTTGTTGTCCAGAACTTCATAACTTTTCCAGACTCCTGGAATAACCTAACTGCATGCCATGCCCCCTCCTCTTTTGACACCTGACATCTGTTGATTTGATAAAGAATATATCTGACCATATTCACTTGTCTCCTCTAAAAAAGTTAAATGACTTCCCATTGATTAAAGTGTACAGTCAGCCTATGCAGGCTCTTCATAATCCAGGTAGATCTCACATTTCAAGCCTTTTCCTCTCCTCCACCTCATCTCAGTCTCCATCATGACTTGCTGTTTTCCGGACTCGCTTCGACCTTGTCATCTCTAACTCAAATGGTACCATTCTTCCAAGGATTCCCTTAAGCTCTCTTTTTCCTGCTGTTGTACTTCTGCACAGAACATAGTCTGTGCCATAATGTCTGTGACCAATAGGCTTCCTTTTCAGATTGAGAGTCCCTGAAGGACTGGGACTCCATTGTTGATGATCCCATTCATGAATTAAGTTTGCATCCTTTGCCTAATGCAATGGACTGAACCTAGTGTATTTAATAAATCCACGTAAGAGTGCTTCACAGACAACAAATGGTCTGTGAAGAGTCATCAGTTTATTATTATTTGTTAAACTGAGTTGAATTTACTTTTAAGAGTCTTACCCTTCTCTGGGAATATGACTTCCCATCAGTGGAAATTCTTAAATGGTTGATGTGATATCTCAAGATACAGATATATTCTTGGAGGAGAAGGTGGAAAGAATCTGGTTTTGAAATCTCTTTCCTTCATTGGCATGCCTCAGATGGCCAGCCTTGTCCAATGAAGGAAAGAGATGTATTTCTCTGTATCCTTATTCACCTCATGCTAAAAATCACAAGCAGTACTAGAAATTTCCTCTTCAGGGAAGATCAAAGAAGTGGCATTGTAATGAGAAATATCAGGTTCTGGGGAACTGGCTCTGGATACAGGTTCTACCAGTGGTTACCTTACATGTGAGGCCAAGTATCTCTCTGCTGACCCTTGGACGGTAAGCATGCTATGAATATTATCATGCCTGGCATTTCCTGATACAGGGATTATTTCCATCTCTAGGAATTCCACAGATGTTCTCAGAAGCCTTTGGGACATTTAAGTTTTAAAAATAAACCTTTATCACTCAACACAAATATCCTAGAAATCCATGTGTCAGCCCTTTTCTTTGAAAATATCTGTGGATCCTGCTATCACTTGCATGAAACAAGAAAGGGAAAGGCCATAAGGTAGATAATATATTTATAAGTAAAAATACCCTAAAAATATAGCCAATTAGAAATTGGCACAAGCATGTTAAATGTCTGTCAGCTTACTCTTTGAGAGCTTTGGAAAGCTTGATTAACCCCCAGAAAGAAAGAGGAGGAAGAGTAAAAAGAGGAGGGGAATGAAAGAAAAAGGGACAGAGGGAAGAAGGAAGGAAGAAGGGAAGGAAAGAAGTAGGAGGGAGGGAAAGAGGGAAGAATACAAAAAGAAAGGGAAGAAAAGAACATGAAAGAGAAAGACACTGAAAGAAATGAACTCCTGGAAGATGTTTCATATCACTTAGATAGGTATTTAAGAATCTAATTTTTGAAGCAATGAATTTCCCCACATCAATTACTTTGGTAAACCTTTGGAGTGTCCCTATGGAAGAACAAATATCCCAAATGGGCCTGGAGTAAGAGATTAAAAAACACGAAAACGATGTTCCCTAGTGAAGGATTTTCGGGAACGGCACTGACTCTCCCCCTCAGCCAGTCAGTCCAGTCTCTCAGTCGTGTCCAACTCTGTGGCCCATGGACCGCAGCACTCCAGGCTTCCCTGTCCGTCACCAACCCCCAGCGCTTGCTCAGACCCACGTCCACTGAGTCAGAGACGCCACCCAGCCACCTCCTCCTCTGCCGCCCCCTCTCCTCTCCTGAAATAGTGCGGCTGTGAACAGCCGTCCTACCTGCTATGCTGATGGTGGCTGCAGCCTTTGCAGTACTGAACCTCTCCCCGTGCTTATTAGTAGCTATGCATGTGTAGAGTCCTGGCTTGGTGATGAACAGCTGCAGTCTTGAGTCAATTACTCGGTCTTTCACACTTTCGTGAATAGACCCAGAAGAAACCTGGTGGAGTCAGGGGGAAAAAGAAGATAGAATCAGGTCCAGAATTTCTAATATTTGTATCAAGTAGACTGGAAAGCGAAAGGACGAGGATCAGGATCAAACGGCATGAGGTAGATTGCGGAAATTGCCAACAACTTTGTCTCTCAATGCCCATGACCTTCCAATGTGACTTTGTTGCTCTTCCTTTGGCAGATGGCTTCTTTCTTCATGCTTTCAGTCTTGATTGGCTTGTGACATGTTTTCAAAAGACAGAGACTTGCAACGGTCTTGCACACTGTGGCTTGCTTTCTTGTTTCGCTTTGAACCCAAGCCAGAGTGGGCCTGCTAGAGGATGAGGCACTTATGGCCCAGTTATCCTCACTGATGCAGCTGGCAGCCAGATATATGAGTAAGGCCATTTTAGACCCACTAACTCCTAGTCAACCTGTCAATCACAGGAGCTAGATCAGCAAGATCAGGCAATCTTAGCCCAAATCAGCAAAACCACCCAGACTTGTGAGCGTTAATAAATGGCTCTTGTTTTAAGTGATCAGGCTTTGGGATGTCTGTGATGTGACAGTAGATGGCTAACACAGGCTAGAAAAGATACCCTGTGTGTATCCTCCAAGATACGTCTCTATGTCTTAAAGTTTAGAGACAGTCAATTGTGAGAGGTAATAGAGTTTTGGACTTACTTTCATAATTATTTTTCAGTTTCCCCCCTAAATGCACAACAAATACTGGATGGTTAACAAGAAAAAAATGGTTGTGAAGTCAGTCCTGTTTCTGCATCATGAGCTATATCAGAAAGTCAAATATCCCAGAAGAGCCAGGCTACCAATGCCATATTAGCGCATAATTGACAGGCTAATGTACCTAAGTGCTCTTTAGTCATCAGCGTGCCAACTCTGAGAAAGACAGCTCCCAGAACATTCTTTTGGGTTGCAGAGTTCCAATTTACATGCTAGTTTATATGACCCCCAAAGTCTGTGCTTTCAATCTTTATTTTACCTCTTTGCCTAGTCCTAAAACTGAATAGTCTTTAGAAAAGAAGAACAGTAACAACAAAACCTCAAATCAACCATGAACAAAATAAACGTCTGACTTAAATGTCATCGTTAAGGTGGTGACATTTCTTAAACTGGTGATTCTTTCTTCACTGCTTTCTTAAGTACTCTACCATTTTTTCAATTATTTTTTTTCATTATCATTGCTTATCTAAGGGGGAAATTGCTAGTTTGAGAGAAATGTGAATGGACTGACAATCAAGGAATCAGCTAATGGTTTACCTTGAGCAGGAGTAGGAGTGGGTACCTTGGTGGCCTTGAAAAAGATCTTTCTGTCTAGCAGTAGAGAATGAAACTGGGAGTAAGGAACTTGGAGCCAAGATATTTTACTGTTTCACACGAGGGAGGATTTCACATTTAGATCAGCAAGGGGGAGGGAAGCCCTGAGGTGAGACCAACTTTCCATGCTTCTGCTGCCAGGTAGCTGCGTGGTCCCAGAACCAAGCACTTTCTGTTGCAATTAGGCAGTGAAAATTTATCCAATTAGCTCCTGTCTTTTTATTCTTTATCTGTACCATTAGTCTCTATTCTTCTAGAAACACTGGTTTATGTGAGCATCAATTTACCTTAACTGGGGAAACTTCCCAGGTTAGATCAAGTATTGTGGCATTTTCCCCAGATAAGCAGCCTGGACTCTATGAGAGATTGACAAGGCAGAGAGAAAAAATTACATTTGAGAGACACACGGGCAGTTGGGAATTCAAACCAAGTGCATCATTATCATCTTTATTAGAGGTACAAGTTCCTATGGATTTGAGTGTCCAAGTTAGATGGAAAGGACTGAACCATTTGAAGTACAATTTGAAAAAGTTATCGAGGTATAGTTGATTTACAACATTGTGTTAGTTTCAGGTGTATAGGAAAGTGATTCTGTTATACATATTCATAGATCTGTTTTTTCCAGATTCTTTCCCATAAAGGTTATTACAGGCTGTGCTCTTTAGTAGATCTTTGTTGGTGAAATACAATTTTGGATTCTCCCCAGATTTTAATACAAAGGAACAATGAGAAAAAGCTAAAGACCTCAAATCTCTGTCAGTTGGTATGTTTTATGCTCTGAGGATATTTTGTTTATAAATAAAATCCCTTTCCAGTTTATATATGTGATATCTGTAGAACAGTTACCTTCCTCCTTTGCAAGTTTGCTGCTGCTTTCAAGAAGTAGGTCTGTACTGTCGATGCCTAGGAGACAACTCAGAAATGAGTAATCCCCTAAATGCTGACTAAACTTGCACTATTTTCATGTTCGCACCTAAGAAAGTCACTCCTCAAGGTCACTGAAAACATTCTCGGGAGGAAAGCGAAATGAGTTTTAAGCTGCCTGACCTCCTGGACATCATCCAGGTGCTGACATCGTCCAGCGGGTAGACCGTCAGGTTCCAAGGCTCATTGCCTGATGATGATGTGGTTCCTAAGTGCTTTCCCTTCTGTTTCCAGAGGCCTGGCTTGATTTGTGACTCATGCACAGCAGGCCTTGTTAGTCATCATTTGAATTTGTTTTTCTTTCTTCATGGAGCAGTCTGAACAACAGTTTAGTATTTTTGATGACCTAAAATTCAGAACACCCCTTTGCCCTGCATTTTGATCATTTTGGCTTTCATATTTAAAAGCTCAAAAGGATGTGTTCAGATTATGCCTGGGAGCTTTAAGCAAGGTATGCTGAGGCAAAGTTGAGGACGTCATTGAGGTGACTTTTCCTGGTATTACAGTAAATATGTTTTTTCTCCAAATCACCCAGGCATACTGACCTGAAAGCTCTGGATAAACAGTTCTCTGTTCTGTGTGTAGGGGTGAGACTGTGACCTCAGATGAGGTCATCGAACAGGAACTCTATTAAATAGGCATATTAGTTCACACCTGATAAAATGTATATAAAAGCCTTCTGAAGGAGACAACATAGATGGAATAATTTTTACATATCATTAATAATGCTGTTTGGAGAGAATTTACCCCCAGTTATGGATACTCCTATAACTTCTTCATAATTTTACCTCTGAATGGTATTCTGGCTTCTATGACCTTGTCATGCAGCAAATAGTTCCAGTTAGGTAGAACTATCTCAGGGAACTTTAGGATGTGGCCTAATATGGTCCATGTCTAGGGAGTTGTAATAATGCCTGTTTATGCATCATAGAAAAAGGAACAGGTTGACTGAGAAAATTTCCCATTCTGTTTCTGATCAACGTAGCTATGAATATTGACCTCTTTGAATCTGGCTGCTGAGATATTCCACATAATATATTCCACTTGATATATGTAATTATTTTGGATTTACACAGTCAGTAAGAGATGATTCCATAGCGCATGTCCTTTAAACCGAAAAACTGCCTCTTAAAAATATGTATAAGGTATAAGTGAGCTTCCCTTTAAGGAAATTTGAAAACCACAATCTTCAACACAGATTTGGCTATTCATTTTGAAAACTCTTCTAATAAATTAAAATGATTGAACTTTTAACATGTTTTGGGAGCTATAAATATATCTTTTGGACAAAGCAAGAGAGATGTGCAAGTTTTTTATTTGAATGCCAAAATAATAGAGTTGGGTTTAACTTTAAGTAAATCTGGTTATCAAAATATGAGGATATTTTCTTTTAGAAAAGTAATCTCTGCTATAGCCATACCAAACTATGATTTCCAATGTTGTAAAACAAAAGGGATATTACTGCTCACTCTGAGTTCACCTAAGACTACAAATTTTCATGAATAATGAATGATATCTCCATAGGAAGAAAGCAAAAGAATTTTTTATTGCTTTGGGGCAGTTTCCTTGCCTTTCTCTTGTTCTTTGGCTGTAAGCATTCAGGGTTTTTGTTTACTGGCATGTTCACATATAGGGATGAAGGAGCATTCACATCTTTTGAAGTCCTTATTATACTTTAGTACTTTAGTGTGTTAGTGAAGTTAGTTCACTGCCTTATAGTTAGTTAGAGGGCACAGTTCAAATCCTGTCTTACTCTGTGCCAGATTGCTCCCAGTTCTTCATTTGTCTGCATCCTGCCCACCCAAAATGATCCCAGGTCTGCGGACTCTTCCCTGTTCTCAAAAGACTTCTCTGGTTGGCTACTTGTTCGACATTAAATGCCTAAAATTGCCTCCATTTCCTGTGATTTGCATCAGCACAGGGTAGTCATTTCAATTTCTAGTTGGACTTGGATAGTAGCACCAAGAACAAAACTTGGCTGTAAAAGCAAACCCTTTCCGACCATGAGAACTGCAGATGTCCTTTTGCTTTCTTTCTGGAAGAAAGTCACTGTTCCTTTGTTTTATTCCTGTTTTAGACTCTCCAGCAAAGAACCTATTTTGCTTTCTGTTTTTTTGTGAATCACATCTTGAAAGATGAAGCTGGAGTCTCGGTAAGACCAAAACTAACTCAAACCATGTGGCTTTTAAAAAGTACTCTCAACTCCAACAGAGAATAATCATATATCTTCCAGTTCTAAACTCATACAAGCCTTTTAAAGAGTGAGACAAATTAGTAAAGTCATATTGTCAGTTCCCCAGTTTTCTTAGGGCATCTCTTTATACTACTTTGAAAGGCTTAAGACAGCTCCTAGGGCTTCATGGAAAAGCCCAAAAATGTACTGTCGAATAAGATTTGAGTTGTAAATGATACCTGAAGTTTAATTAGAGAGCTAAAGAAGAGCAAGATTACAAGTTACTTTAACAAGTTTAAGCCAATCAAAGATTAGTAGTAGCCCTTGGTCCCTAGCAAAAACAAACAAAAATTCTCTGGAGAAAAGAACCTTTATCTAGACCTCAAATCAACCTCCGACATTAACTAGGCACACAAGGAAACAAAACACAATGAAAGAAAGTCAGCAGTAAAACAGACAACAGAAACAAGACCTACAGAGGCATTCCATTTCACCCAAATAAAGGCGAATGTATCCATGACATATGTAAGCCTGTAGGATCTACAATCCCTATACACACCCTGTTTCCTCTAGCCACACTGACTGACCTACTTGCTGTTCCTCTGACATACCAGGTGTACCCTTATCTCAGAGACTTTGCCTGGTTATAATCCCCCCATTATCTACATAGCCTCCTCCTTCAGCTCTTTGCTTAAATATCTTCATCTGAATAAGGCTTCTCTGACCACTTTATTGAAAACAAAATCTTCCTCCTGAGGTTGTACTTTCTCACTTTCCTGCTTCACTTTTCTCCATGGCATTGGACACTATTCACATAGAGTATCGATTCTACTGTCTGCGTATTTTATTGTTTGCTTTTTATCCCATGTTAGTGTAAAAAGTTTGAGTATAGGAAACTTTACTTGTTCTGGTTGTGCCTGTATGTACAGTGTCTAGAATAATGCCTGATGCCCAGGAGATGCTCAATATTTGTAGAATGAATAAATGAATGCTTTTATGTAAAGTGCTTAGAACAGGGCCTCATCATAGCAATCACATACTTTATATTAGCTAGTATTACCAGTATTAGAAATGAAAATAAAATGTTGCACTAATAGACACATATTCTAATTCTGGATTGCTTTTCATCAAAGTAGGCTCCAGCAGTGAACTAATCCTTCAGCTGATGATTTTTGTGTGGGAAGGAATTACTACTACTTCCCTTTTACACAAAAGTGTAAAGAATAAATTTGGTTTTCTACTATTCCCTATGATCTAACAAAAGAGGTAAACCTATAGAGTTCAGTTTCTAGACAGTGACTTCTAGAATGAAAATATTGGAAGATTTTGAAAAATGGAGATGCAGGTGAGACCAATGACAGAGATCATGGTAACTCTTCAAACATGTGCTCTGCCCCCAAATTCACCACCAGTGGGTCTTCCCCAGACAAGTCCCCATACAGATGGCACTCACAGCATTTCCGTTTTCAATCCAGGTGATGGTGGGGACAGGGATGCCTGTGGCTGTACAGCGCAGGGTCACAAAGGAGCCAAAGGTGACATTGTGGGATTCAGGAGCCCGCAGGATTCTGGCAAAAACTGTTAGGAAAAGAGAAGTGGTGAGTGACTCTCCCGCTGGAAATGGTCAGGCTGGAATGGTCTTGAAGAAATGCAAATCAGATCATGGTCTCCTGTGAAGGATCCTTCACGTTCCTTCTATCTTAAGGATAATACCAAGTGCTGTGTCCTGGCCTCTCAGCCATTTATGCTGTGACCCTATGCTTCTCACCACTCCAAGATACACCAAGCTTTTTCCCAACTTAGATGATGCCCATGCCATCCCTCAGCCTAGAGCACTCATCCCATGCATCTTGTGGAAGTTTTCTTGTATCATCTAAGTCTCCATTTAAGTGATACTTTCAGAGAAAGGCCCTACTTGACTGCCCAACGTAAAGTCTAACCTTTCTTCCATTCAATTTTTCATCATCCTATTTCATTGTCTTTATAGACCTTATCATGATCTGAAGTTATTTATTTTTATCTATTGTCTGTCTCCCTGCAGTAGTTTGTGAGTCGTCAGGAACCAAAAACCTTGCCTGTTTTTTTCAGTACCTAGGAGAGTGCCTACCAAAGTAATAATATTTAGTTGAATTAATGAAGTGCTTAATTAATGTTTTACATCTTCAACTATATCATGGTAGAATGACAGACAAAACCTGTTAAACTTTTATAAGAGTGAGATAAGCATGCAGGGTAAAAAAGAAAGGGAATATTTTAGACAAACCTGGACAGGATAATGAATAATTTTACTCTTTTCTAAGGCTGAATGCCCACTAACTAGATAAGAGGAAGTTCTTTTGGTGTGAAAAGAAATTTTACCTTTGATTAAAGAGTGGAGATGAAGTTCAGAATGTACAATAAATTGAAGGATACTTAGAATCACAGAATCACTAATCTTGAGAGAGACTTCAGAAATCAGCTAATCTCTGTCTAAGTAGATGTAGAAATAAAATCTCAGTTAATTTGTTTCCCCAAGGTAATAAAACTAGTGGGTGAGGAACCTGAACTCAAGTCTTGTGACTTCAAATGCAGTGTTCTCTGGATCATTATGTAATCCTTTTAATTACCCATTGATTGCAAATATAAGGGATTTTTTTGCTCTGGCCTTTTGTTTTCTAGGACTTAAGTATAAAACATAATACTAGACTGTGAAAATCCCATTAATACAATGCTTTGATGCTTAGTTCTTCTAAAATTATAAAATTTGTGGATTTTGGATTCTAAAGGAAGGTACAAAAGAGACAGAAGATGTACAGGACAAAGAAAGATCAAATTCAACTATATTAAAAGTTGGTCTGATTTTTGAATAGCTCTTTAAAAGGATTGCATAATTCAAAAAGATACAGGAGGACATAATTTGTTTGACAATTGGATGCTTTTTGCAGGTTCTATTTTCAAATTTGCCTGCTCAGATTAACTCACTTTCCTATCTTTTGATATGGAGGACTCTAAGAGATGAAATCTAAAAGAGCATGCTAGAAATACAAACATTGAACCCAAAAAGCCAGGAGAAAGAGAAAGCAAGGAAGGTGCCAACTTCAGTGCAAAAGTGCCAACTTTGGCACCTTCAATACAAAGGTGCCAACTTCAATTAAAAAATGAAAAAGAGTTGATTTAATGTTTAAAATGAAGCTGAATCTTTCCCTTGTACCCCACGTGAAGATGATATTGAGCCTGATTTTAAGTATAGGGGTCTAATTACCAATATACAAAAGAATACAGAGTTGAGGAACATGTTATACAATATTATGAGAGGACTTCCCTGGTGGTTCAGTGGTTAGAACTCGGTATTCCCAATACAGGGGGCACAGATTCCATCCCTGGTCGAGGGAGAGCCTGCAAATCACATGCCATGTGATGCAGCCATAAATAAATAAATAGAAAGAGTATTTAGTTCTCTTAAAAAAGCCATTATGAAGATACAATTCAATCATATCCCAAATATGGACAGTTGACAGGGCAAGATATTTTGTTTCCCCAAAAAACAAATAACTTTGGAGGGGAAAAAAAAAGAAAATGAGGGAACTATTATAGATTGAGAAAGATTTAAGAGGCAAAGCCCTGAGTGTAATGTGTGGACCCTTTGGATTCTTATTCAACAGATCAGATATAAAAAGACATTTTAGAGACAACCAGATAAAAATTGCACAAACCTGGTAGTAGGTGGTATTAAGAAACGAGTGCTAACTGGGGATGGATGGCAATGTGACTGTTAAAAATCCTTAAAGTACATGTGCACTGATTGAATTTATGCCTGAGATTTTCTTTAAAATAAACTAGCAGCCAGAAAATGGTACTTGGTTAGATAAAATGGTGGACTGTTGATCACTGTTGCTGTTGGATAATGGTACTGTGAGAGTTTACTATATTCCTGTGGCTACTTTTTTACAAGATTAAAAAAATTTTAACATTAAACATTTTTAAAGCTGCAGTGGAGCCTACCCCACAGCTCCAGAGAGACATGTAAGGGAACACATACTTCTGCCATTGAAATAGTGTAAGTTACCAGAAAACCTAAAACTTGAAGAAGTGTAGGGTTCTGAGGAGGGACACTGGACACAGATCTCTGTCCTGAGAGCTCAGAAATAACTGCAACAGTTTTTCTTTTTGAATTGGAGGATAAGATTTACAGTGTTGTGGTGCTCTCTGCCACACATCAACACGATCAGTTATAATTATATCTATATATATATCCCTTCCCTCCTGGGGCTTCCCAAGTGGCTCAGTGGTACAGAATCCACTTGCCAATGCAGGAGCCACTGTGAATTTAATCCCTGAATCAGGAAGATCCCCTGGAGCAGGAAATGGCAACCTGGTCCAGTATTCTTGCCTGGAAAATTCCATGGACGGAGGAGCTTGGCAGACTATAATCCATGAGGTCATAAAGAGTCAGACAAGACTGAGTAGCTGAGCACACACATGATCCCCTCCCTCTTGAGCCTTCCTTCCTCACGGTACCACCCCTCTCAGCTGTCACAGAGCACGGGGCTGGGCTTCCTGTGTCATACAGCAGCTTCCTGCCACCTACCTGTTTGACGTGTGATAGTGTATCTATGTCAAGGCTACTTTCTCAATTTGTCCTAGCCTCCCCTTCCCCTGCTGTATCCACCAGTCCCTTCTCTACATCTGAGTCTCCATTTCTTTTCTATAAATAGGTTCATCAGTACTGTTTTTCTAGATTCCATATATATGTGTTAATATATGATATTTTTCTCTTTCTAACTTACTTCACTCAGTATGTGAAAGCAAAAGCAAAAAGTCACTCAGTCGTGTCCGACTCTTTGTGACTCCATGGACTGTATAGTCCATGGAGTTCTCCAGGCCAGAGTGCTGGAGTGGGAAGCCTTTCCCTTCTCCAGGGGATCTTCCCAAACCCAGGAATCGAACCCAGGTCTCCCACATTGTAGGCAGATTCTTTACCAGCTGAGCCACAAGGGAACCCCAAGAATACTGGAGTGGGTCACTCAGTATAACAGGGTCTAGTTTCATCCACTTCACTACAGTTGACTCAAATGTGTTTCTTTTTATGGTTGAGTAATATTCTATAGTGTGTGTGTGTCTATATATATACACACACACAGCTTTATTCATCTGTTGATGGACACCTAGGTTGCTTCCATGCTCTGGCTATTGTAAATAGTGCTTCAGTGAACACTGGGATACTTGTATCTTTTTGAATTGTGGTTCTCTCAGGGTATACGCAATATACCGGTAACCACAACAGTTTTAGATCAGAGCTCTGTGGCAGATGATTACAAGTTAAAACAAAATGTAGGCTTGAAATTTTTTTTTGTTACTAGCAGGCAGTATTTACAGCCTGAAAAATTCCATAGCAAGAGGGAGAGCAGTCATCATGGTGGTCAGAAGGGTCAGTTTTAAGAGCGAGTCACCTGTATACTCTCCCAGAGCCCCATGCTTAGAGGGCCCCATACTTGGTTTATTTTTCTTCTGCCTGTGTCTTAAAAAATTAGAAGTTATTTTTTAATGAGGGGCCCTGTATTGTCATTTGCAACCAGTCCACAAATTATGGAGCCAGTTCTGAGAGCCTGGTAGTCTGCTAAAAATGCTTGCTTAAAATAGGGGGTGAAGGCTGCAGTTCTGCTGGAGTCCCAGATGAACAAGGCTCTAAGGTGAAATGGAAAATTTAAAAAATTGTGAATATGCTGGATAGGCTTATAGGAAATGTCAATCAAGACTAGATGACAGAGGCTATACCCACTGGAAAGTCTAACTATCTCAAGAGGACCAGCCAGCTGGGAGGCAGTGTAGATTGCCTTCAGAGTGACAAAAGTACTCCATCTGACCACCTCGTTGAGATTTCTCCCAGCTTTGTCCTAACTCACAGGTTGTGGACCCCTGACAACTAATACAGAGTAACGGGCATCTGAGTGAGAGTCCACTCAGGGATTCTCTTCCTTTCTGATATTTTCACAAAGATAATGGAGACTTAGATTGCACAACGTAATTGAGTCCACATTCATCATTTGGCTGAAAAAGCTCTTGTAGAGGTGAGTGTGAGACTACTATGATGATCATCTTATACGTTCCATTGCCTCTGAGAATCTGGAAAGAAAAAAGGCAGGATCCTTGAGAGATTGAAAGTGGGATTATTTCAATTCCATGAATGCTGGAAAAGTGTGAACAGCAGCTGCTAAAGATGACACTAGTCAGTGTACCCTTGAACCTGAATGAGAAGCTTCTGGCTGAAGACGAGAAGCATAAGAAACTGGAAAAGTACGAAATTTAGATTTTTTTTTCTGCTTTAATTTTCAAAGGCAAGAATTTTCATCTGGGACTTTAAGTTCTTCCTGGAAATTTAGTAATAGGGGAAGTTTTATTTATTTATTTTGTAATTTATGGCTCTTGCTTTTATTTTTGGCATTACATTATTTGGAATATCATTCAGGCTTATTGCAAAACCTCTGATGATCCATATTGCACAACACAGCTAAGAATTATGTGAGATGGTAAATAAAACAATTCATTATCATTCTAGAGGTCAACATAGCCTTAGAGCTCTTTTAATTAATGTGCTGCTGTGCCCCATATCAGAAACTTCTGGTCCAGTGAGGCATAGGAGGGTACAGAAAAGACCGCTGCTGGCACTGCAAGTGGCTTCACGAATGTAGGGTAGTGTCGACAAGCTGTTGGTCTCCTTCTTCACGGGGACAGATATACCCTTGGCTGACCATGGGTTTCATTGTTAAGCCTTATGGGATAAGAGGAGGGGAAAAGGCCAGGAAGTAAGGGGAAGCTGGTCTCTCCTGTACTCCCACCTTCTTGCCGAAAGATTTTATCTTTTATAGAGTGAAAGTGAAAGTAAAGTCGCTCAGTCATGTCCAACTCTTTGCAACCCCATGGACTGTAGCCTACTAGGCTCCTCTGTCCATGGGATTTTCCAGGCAAGAGTACTGGAGTGGGGTGCCATTTCCTTCTCCAAGGGATCTTCCAACCCTAGGATCCAACCCGGGTCTCCCGCATTACAGGGAGATGCTTTACCATCTGAGCTACCAAGGAAGCCCATGAAAGTCGTTCAGTCATGTCTGACTCTTGTCCATGGAATTCTTCAGGCCAGAATACTGGAGTGGGTAGCCTTTCTCTTCTCCAGGGGGTCTTCCCAACCCAGGGATCGAACCCAGGTCTACCTGCATTGCAGATGGATTCTTTACCAACTGAGCTATCAGGGAAGTCCATATAAAATAGAAACCTGCCTCTTTTTTCAGTATTGAAGGATAGCTTTCACCTTTCTTCCGAGTTTACCTCTCTCAAAGAAGACAGCAAACAGCTGTTGGGTTTTGACCCAGCTGTCTTCTTCTCATAATGTTTTCTTGACCCATGCCCCTCACACCACATCATAATTTGTTTTGTTTTTACAGTTTTTTTTTTTGCATTTTTTTACTTTAAAAAAATTGTATATTTTTAATTGATTGGTGATTGGTTTACAATACTGGTTTGATTTCTGTCATACATCAACATGAATTAACTATAGGTGTACATATATCCCCTCCCTCTTGAGTCTCCCTCCTACTTCCTGCCCATTCCCATCCCTCTAGGTTATTACAGAGCCTCAGTTTGAGTTCCCTGAGATAGGTAACAAATTCCCCTTAGCTGTCTCTTTACATATGTTAATATATATGCATCCATGCTACTCTCTCCATTTATGTCACCCTCTCCCTCTTCTCCCCGACCCCTGTCCATCAGTCTATTCTCTATGTCTGCATCTCAATTGCATAATTTGTGTTTTGGCTGTCTCTTCTCATGGAATGTAAGCATCAGAAGGGTGGAGCTTGCTTTATTCATTAACACAAGCTTATTGATAGATAGATGATTGATTGATTCATTGATCAATGGATCCTGAGCCCTGTGTGGTACATGGTGAGCACTCAATAGATATTTGTTGAATGAATGAATGAGTGAGTCCTGTGATTGGTGAGATTGGGAAAAGGGACTTGTCTATGTGATGAATATCTCAGTCCTCTTTGGGCCATCTTTCTTCCAGCTATCCTGTGAACAAGAAAGGTATGGGGTTAATGTCCCATAGGTAGGTTCCCCAGGTCGGGGTTTCTCCATCCTACAACTCCAGGTGAAAGGTGGAGGCTGTGAGGAGGAATCAGAAGTTACATGAGTCTAATTTTTGGATGAAGGGAGAGAAAGCTTTCTTTTTCAACCTAGCTTTGTCAGCAATAAAGCTGATATTGTTATACCCATCAGTATTTGTTACCAGTTCCAAGCATAAAAGGTAATGGGATGGGGAAAGAAATTTCACCACATTTATCAAACATAGAAAACCAAAAGCCAGTTGCAACTGAAAATAAATGTCAAACTGCTCCATGGATAACAATACACCTCTAATAATAAACTTGAATATAGTTCAAAAATAAATTCCCATTGCTTCAGCAGTAGCCACAAACTGAAAACTCATTTTAAGTCATCCATTTTAAAAGTAATGTGATAGGTTTCATATCAAATAAATGCCCCCTGAATATCCCTATTTCACCTTTTGTTTGCATGAAAGACCATATAAAAGTGCTTTGTTATATAAACAAGCTATTTAGTAGAAAGGGCATGGAATTACTTGGTCATCTGGAAAATGTTGATAATTGTTTTGATATGGATTTTTAAAGAAAAAATTACTCAACTCTTCTTTCTATAGATAGTCTTATTGTCATTCTCCAGTTCACTGTGAGCTCTTTCCCACTTGCTTTCCTGTGGGCAAGCATGTTACTATTCATCTGCAGCATGTAAAATAGACACAGGCAATCTGTTTATCCCTGGGTTTTCTTTCATGGCATCTAGTCCTGAGTTTTGGGCTTTACTTTCTTCAGGATAAGTTTACTTTAATCACTGCAGGTTGAGAATCCTGTATTCAGAATTAGACTTAAGCAGCCAGTGATTTCAAGTCCTTTATAACATAACCATATTGTATTCTCATTTCTTTTATCTCTGTTTCTTTTTTTCCTCCCTCCCTCTACCCTGCTCCCTCTTTCTTGTTCCATTTTTCAAAATACTTTCAGATATATAATAAATTTTGTCATTGGTTGTCATCTTAAGGGGTAATCTGAATTTGTAATATGGAGATGGAACATTATTCACTCTGAAATTTCACTGGTGGTGTAATGGAAAGCCTAACAGGCAGGGGGCCCAAATTAAATCTTGAAATTAATAAGCGGTTTGGCTTGAAATGAATTGCCTCTCTTTCTTGGAAAGGGAGTAGGACCAGAAGAATATTTAAGTCCCTTGTAAATTGTATTTCTGAGCAATTACTTCAAAGGATGTAATGAGCTTGCATGGATTTGCATGGATTTTTTTTATCATTCTTTTCTTTCTTTCTTATTTTCTAGCCTCTCTTAAAGAGATCTTTTGTTACTTGATTCAAACCAGCACTGAGAAGAGTAAATTGAAAACAAACAAAAACTGAAACTAAAAATAAAAAAAAACCCATCAGAATCATACAGAAGCAGGTGAAATGATGATTTTATCTAGATTTAGTTATAAGCAGCATGATGTTTAAATAGGAAAACATCTCAGATATCTTATTTGAAAGACTTAGATAAGGAGGGGCTGTTTCAAAGAATACCAGCCTAGGGTTTATTCCTAAAGCCAAACTATATTATATGAGAACTGTGAATTTCATCCAAAATATACAAAAGTTAGAACAGTTTGACTGATTTGGTTTGATTTGGAGCAGTTATGTAATACTTGTCCACTTGAAGTAATAACAATAAAAATCTAAGCTGGTACCTTGACATTTTTACAAGTCTCCAAAGATTGTAACACCCTCACCTCCTGTCCCCCCACCCCCAGGGCTTTCGGTCAGAGGAACTTTCTGTTCTAGTGTGTGTGACATTTATACGCTCATGCTGATTTATGTCATTTCATTTTGTCTGCATTTTCAGAGTTTAGGATACAAAGTTTATTTCTGTTCATTCAAGCTTTTCTTAATACACGTAAATCCTCAATAACTATATTATATATAAAGCACCCCATCTAATAACACTGTTAAATGCTGAATTAATATTCCCCATACATCGTTTGTTATTTCGTTATAAAATCTGGCACTCAGAGTTGTTTGTAAGGTCAGAGAAATAAACAGTTGAATAGAACCATACGTTTATAAAAGAAGCAGTGCAGAAAGAAAAAAAATACCTTTAGTATCTTGCTCAGGTTCACTCTCTTCTATTAATAGGAACAAGACAAACAAACACACAAACAAAAACAACACATCATGAAAAGGAAAATCTTTGAGCGCAGAAGTGTTACTATACAAGATGAATTAGGACCTGCTTGTTTCTTATTTCAATAAGAAACAAATGCAATCAAGGGAAACCACTGACCTTTAAAAGCAAACTATTAAATGACATAAACTTTCAAACTATTGCTTTTAGTCAGGCAGTACCACACAGAAAATGAACTACCGCATACCCAACAACAGAGCTCATTCATGCATTTTAATTTCATCGTTGACAATTACCCTTTCTTTCAAGGAAACAAACTGCCTACTATTCTGATAACAGTAGTAGTGATTGTGATGTTTCTCCTTGTTAGTAGGGCTTCTCCTCTTACGAGGCCCTGCTGTGAAGGCAGTGGTGGTGAATCTGGGGTCTCAGCTATCATTTCTATGGCCATGGACTCCTGTTGGTAAACAGAGGGTTAGGGGGTTTCTGCAGAACAGAGCCTACAACCAAGAGAGATTCTCTCCTCTGTATTGATTCCCAGAGGCTGCCCAGAGAGCAGAGAGGAGCTCATCATTATCCTTCAGGGAAAAAAAAAAACAGTAAAGCAAGCTACAAACAAAAATATAAAAATGTCTAAACTGGATATATGGAATTGAGAATTTTTCAGTTTTTAAAAATCCTAGAAAAGAGGCAACCACCAAATTAATTGTTCCAAAATGTTTAACACGACCAAATCAGAGATAGATCCTACATGAAGTTCTATTTTTCTGTCTTGAAGATGTATTTTGTGTCAATTTAGACCTTTCTTTTTTTTTTATCGATGTGTAGCTAGAATAGACCTTTCTTTGATTTAGTGATAAACCAAGTGCAATGTTTGTTTATAGTATAAAATAGCAATCCTCTTGTTGATCTACTTTTAGTGATAAGAATACATCGGTATGGTTCCTTACAGATGATGGATGTTTTCACACATGTACATTATCTCATTTAACGCTAGCCGTTTCCCTGTGATGATACATACCTGATATTATTCAGCCCATTTTTCAGATAAGGAATCTGAAACTCACAGATTCGCTGCAGATGCAGAGCCAGAAATGCCTCTCCAGCTTTCAGACAAAAAGTTTTCTGTTCTACCTAGCATCACAATGAGAAAGCTTCATTTTTATACTTAATGCCCAATACTCTTAAATTTAGGTGAACTTATAATTTCCCAGTTAGATTTTACTCTACCTGTCAAGTCTATGACACATTCTTATTTTATTCTTTTTAAATATCAAGGCCATATTGGATAAAAATGAGATTTTTCCATACTAAAAACTGGTCCATCTGGACCCTAGAAAACTGCAGAGATTCCCTGCTTGGAACAAAGACCTTAATCAGAAGAAATAAATGAAGATCCATAGTTGGACCAGATTGGGCCTGAAAAATTATACCTGAATGTCTTTGGGCTGAGCTTGTCTTTCAGGTTCCTTAGCACGATTGCACTTATTTCTAAGCTTGGGGGGGATGGGGCAGGTGGGAAACACCTGTTTGTTTGGAGCCAGCAAGATAACTCTGAGCGCCTGAGATGGGCAGGGGACTTGGATGGGAACATTAGGCATCTGTGTTATTTGATTGCTATATTTCCAAAATTTTGCTCCACTAAAGTTGCAGGGCCTCGGTAAGGTTTGAGAACCTTGTTTACTCATCTCTGACACTACTCTTTTTAGGGTTCTGGAGCAAGTGCAGGTAAAGCCTCAGCCTCCTTGCAGTTTTACACCAATGGTCTTTTACTGGACTGGACTATATTTTGAAGTAGACTCTGAGGACAACGCCGATTGTTCCTTTTCTGCCTGTCACTTTGTTGCTGTTATTGTTATTATTGCTCATTTTGCTTGATTTGTTTGGAATTGGAAGCAGTCTTAAACGAATGCATCCATTTCCTCCACTGCAGATACAAAGAACCAACTCAGAGGATCAAAGAAGCTCTAAGATTTGCCATTTTCCTGAAAGGAAGTCTGGAAGTTCCACCAGAAATTAAACTTTCATATACCGCCTCTCAAAATTTCTTTTTACACACAGATTCAAATATGCATCTCATGTGTTGTTCTGGTCATGTCTGACTCTTTTGCGACCCCATGGACTATAGCCTGCCAGGCTCCTCTGTCCGTGGGATTTCCGAGGCAAGGATATTGGAGTGAGTTGCCACTTCCTTCTCCAGGGGTTCTTCCCAACCCAATGATTGATTGAATCTGCATCCCCTGCACCTCGGGAAGATTCTTTATGTATATAAATATATACATAATTATATATGCTATGTATTAATATATACACATATGTACACACATTCACACACATGCACACATAGTTGAGGTTACTTTAAATTAGAAAAAATATGCAAGGATATTGCACACTATTTAAGTTTGCATACACTCACCCAGTGTATGAGGTTATGGTTATTTCAAGGTCAAACTGTAGTCTTGGTTTTACTGTGTATCCTGCTTGCCTATCCTACCACCATCCCTCTTGACTTCTGAACTGACTGTTCTACCTCATCAGTTTTACATATATTCTGTTTCATGGTCTTTATTTCTACTTAATTGATAAATTCTCTTTCAATTACTATATGTGTAATGCATCAGTCTTGTCTTCCAATGTGATTTTTAATCTTCATGGGGCGGAGGAGGGAGCAGCATAGCATACTTTACTTTTCTTTCCCCTAAAATCCAGCACAGCGTCTTGTAGAAAAAGGAAATACTTTGAAGAAAGAGTTGGATAGTGATTCATTTTCCTTCTCTGCTTTCTTGATTGTTCAGTAGAACATTTACAATGGAGAGTCTGAGATTTCTCATATTGGAATAATCTGAGATATAATCAACGTCCAAGTTAAACAGTATATCCATCATTTTCTTGAACAGTTTGATTTATGGAGAACTTAGTTTCATCATATTAACCCATTTTAAAAAGCCGTGTTTAAAAAATATGTGCATATATATCCTGAATCAAACCAAAATCAGTGTCCTTATAATTACTACCCACAAGACCTTCTTCTATCTGCAGGACAGAAATGAAAATAAAATCCATCAAATGTTTTCATTTTTTCCAACATGCTAACCCCAGTCTGCCATCCTGACTTCCCAATTTTGAACTGCTTAGTTTTCCTTCTTAAGTTATCCTCTTATCTGTGGTACCTGAAACTAAAACTAACACACCTAGAGTCTCACAAATTCAGTGAATAGCAAGACTCTTTCTAAATACTTTATGAATATAAATTTGCACAAGTTTTTATTTGCGTTTCATATAATGATGCAGTTAGGTCACTGATTCCACTGAAAGTCAAGAATCTCCAATACTCATTTTTATATTTGCTCTTATTAAAGTCTGTCTCCTCAGTTTTGAATGTGTATCTGTGTGAATATGACTTGATTCTAAGGTAAATTAAGTTTTTCCTACTTGGTTCACTGTATTAGTTGATGGGAGAGGGAAGCTGTGGGGGAAGGGGGAATGTATTGTTACATGGGAGGAGGGAAAGCCATCAAAGTGCTCTAGTGGAAATAAAAGGAATACATTTTGTACATTAATACAGGTCATGTAGTTCTTACAGAAAGAAAGAAATGAAACCAGAAGAGAAAACAGGCGCACGTGTGAGATGATTTCCATCCTTCTGACTGCAAGAAAGAGGAAAGTCAAGAAATAATGGGAATTTGGCCACCTAGACTTGAAGTCTCAATGGAGGCTGAAATAGTACATTATTTGCTTTTTGTAGCATGACATTTATAATTTTATTCTTGGGCAATATCCTAAGGAAATCTCTGACCATCTGGTCCTGTAAGAATACCATTCTAGGACTTTTTCTAAGAACATAATCAGAAGTTGGGAAATCAAAATAATATTTCCTTTCAGTTGTGTACAGTACCCCTTATAGGAAACCAGGCAGGTGGATCTGAGTTTGGGTCCTCACTCTACTGCTTACTGGCTGTTTGATCTATGCTATTGCTCAACTCTGAACTTCAGTTTCTTCTTGCAGAAAGTGTCAACCCCCAACCTGTAGGATTATGGAGAAGATTAAGTAAAATGATCTGTACAAAGAAATTAATATAGCAACTGACACATAGCTAGAAAGTACTGAAGGCTGACTTTGAAGCCGTCTCCTCTTGCTCTTCTTCCCTCCCTCCTTCCCTTCCTTCCTTCCTTCCTGTTTCTATCTCTATGGTATCTTCCTGACTGACGACAGCTGTTCTTCCAACTGACTTCAAAGGTAGAAGGCTATTTTATCTTATTTTAAATTTCAGTCTTCCTTAGCAGACAGCATCCCATATATTGTAGGTGTTAAGAACCAGAATTATTGTAGGTAATAAGAACCAGAATTATTGTAGGTAATAAGAACCAGAATTATTGTAGGTAATAAGAACCAGAATTTTCAAAAAAAATCCTTTCCTCAATTGTCTGAGAAGAATCACTCTAGAAAGAGAAATTCATTCTTCAGAGTCCTATTATTAAAACACAGATGCTAATCAATATTAGACTATTTGAGTCTATTCTTAAATAGGTTAGATGTCTCATCTAGCATTGTCTTTTCAGAATTATGGAGTCAGAGATGCCTGTTAGTAGACAACCACCACAAAGAATTAGCAAGGTCATTTTCAACTTTTTTCCTTAGAGAAAAGTGGCTTAAGGGTGATTGAAAAGTAACTATAGTCAGATTCTATGGAACTTTGTTTCTGAACAGATTCTTCTTTTGTCTTCCAATCATTAAAAGAAAGCTTGACAATAGTAACGATAAACCTAAGTAAATACCTGATTTTCCTTTCCTGACTTCTTGGTGGCTGAAGCAAAGAAACTTGATCCTGGTGTGCTGCCACTGTTTATATTTCTGTTCCCTTTGAAGCTGAGCAATGCATAAAGAGGTTTATCCACTGTGGCTCCATTGCTGAAGGAATTGGAGCACAAATTCCTTTAAAAAAACATACACAGTACCCTCACAAACAGTGACTCCCTCCTCATAATCAGGCTTGCCTGCCTCTGTGACATTCCTGTTCTCTAAAGTGGCTTGGGTTGGGAACATTTCTGTGGCCTTTGAGATGATAACATTTTCTTAGCTTGTAAATATGGATGGTGAATAATGACTATGAGTAAGACGTGTTTACCAAGGAAATCAGGCAAGAGCCACACAAAGTTAACTTGTTTTGATTTCAGTCCTAGATGTAACAAGAGCAGCTATTAAGAATATTTTTGTTAAAATGATCCTGTAAATATATTACAAGTTTAACTGTAAGCCAAGAAAAAAATTGAATTTCAGCTCCGATTCACTTTTTTCATTCTTAAAATAATTATTTTCTGGGTATAATGGGAGGAGATGCTAAAATGCTCAATGATGAAGACAGAAGTCGTTTTTAGTTTACCCTTTCCAAACGTTTTTATTTGAGAATAAATTTAGATTTATAGAAGAGTTGTAAAGGAAGGGAAAGAAAGCTCCCAGGTACTCTTCACTCAGTTCCCTGGAGTGTTAACATCTAACATAGTGTGTGCATAGTCAGTCGTGTCTGACTCTTCACAACCCCATGGACCGTAGCCCATCAGGCTCTTCTGTCCATGAAATTTTCCAGGCAAGAATACTAGAGTGGGGCACCATTTCCTGCTTCAGGGGATCTTCCCAACCCAGGGAGTGAACCCAGCTCTCTTGCATCTCCTGCATTGGCAGGCAGGTTCTTTACCACTGGCCCCACCTGGGAAGCCCCATTAACATCTTACGTAATCACAGTGTGTGTATGAAAATATTAATTTACTTTTAAATAACATTTTGACCTAATCGTATGAAATGGAAGATACCTGAGCTTGGCCAGCAGGCAAAGAAGTTGAAGTTTAATAAGAGCCAGAATTTTCAAAATATTTGTTTATTTATTAGCTAGCCAGAAATTTTAAATGACAAAAGAAACAGTAGTTTTAACCTTAATTTTAAGCGACACCATAATATCCTGATTGTCTCAAGTGGCTCGGTTTGGGAACATTTTGGTAGGCTTTGAAATAGAATTCTGGATACCCGAATAGGACCCATAGAACCTACAAACTGTAGGTTCCCACGCCAATGAGATGGTAGATATATACTTATTTTAAAATTATGTCAACAAAAGATGACAGAGTATAAACTCAAATAGCTTGTGAGTCAAACTGTAGCTCATTCTGGTTTTCATAGCACCTCTGCTAGGTACTAACCAAATTCTCTAGACCATCTTCGACTTCCTAGTTAGGAGTCGGTGTCAGCCTGTGCTTGCATGGTAAATCTGCATTTTTTTTTCTCTCTCACTGATATATGGTTTGTAGCATGAGCTGCTGTTCATCAATCAAAGCCCTATTGGACCTCACCTCTCAAAGCTTTCCCTGACTTCTCACTGTCTCCCCTGTCCTGTGTGTGTATCTTGCCTAAACTTCTATTGTTGCAAATATATTGAACTCTAATTATTGTAATTCTTTGCTTGCATGTCCATCTTTCTCACTAAATTTGGACACCTTTCAAGAAATGAACCATGTCTTATTTATCTCTGTATCCTTGTGCTGTGTGTTTAGTCACTCAGTTGTGTCTGACTCTTTGTGACCCCATGGACTGTAGCCTGCCAGGCTTCTCTGTCCTTGAGGATTCTCCAGGCAAGATTACTGGGGTGGGTTGCCTTGCCATGCCCTCCTCCAGAGGATCTTCCCAACCCAGGGATCGAACCCAGGCCTGCTGCTTTGCAGGCAGATTCTTTACAAGCCAAGCCACCAGGGAAGCCCAAAGGGGATCTTGCTGACCCAGGAATCGAACTGGGTCTCCTGCCTTGCAGGCAGATTCTTTACCAGCTGAGCTACCAGGGAAGCCCCTGTATCCTTGGATTTACCTCTTCTCGTGTATTATAGTAGGCACTCAACAAATGAATAAGTTTGAAGCTATCCTAATATTTAACATGCAAATTCTGAATAAGCTAACTCTCTCCTCGAATTGTTAAGCTTTCATCTGGAATAAAGACATTCCAGGTAGAAATTGTTAAACCAATGTTTCTTGAAGAGTGATTCATAGACTACCTATGTAAGGATCACCTGGGAGGTTGTTAAAAGGCCTTAACAGAGACCCATCAGGTCTGAATCTCTGGAGAATACAACCTAGTGCTGTGCCTTTTAATAAAATCTGTGATTGCTTCTCAGGTGCACTGATGCTTGAAAACCACTACCTTCAAGAGTTCCATTAGTCCATCAGCTTGGTTATTTCCATCTCTTTCCATAGAGGTTTTTGAAGTGAGCATAATCAATGATGTGACAGTAAATTAAATAACAACCCATTCATCTCAAAAGAAAAGAGACCTCTAGTTAGTTTAATGGAACAAATATTATGACCAAGCTTCAAACTGGATTCTGAAAAATATGCAAGGTAGGGCAAAAAATAAAGTATACAGTTCTCCAACAGAAAGGAGAGCAAAATGCCAGTTTCTCAAGAGAGACTATTTTTTTCCTCCCCAGCCACTAAATTTTTAAAGCAGTTTCTCACTTAGGATCTTTTTCAGAGCAGTGAGTGATGGAATGATCAATATTTTCAAGAAAGTTTTTGGCAAACAGCTATTTCTGTAGTGAGCAAAATATGATGTAAGCTTGGGATATTGCACTAAGCCTGCTTTGACTTTCATGTTGTTACACTATTTGGGTAGGGGACATGCTGATTCTATACAGCCTCTTTTCCAGTTTGCTGGTAAAGGCATATCTTCATACAGCACCTTAGATAAGTATCCTTATGTCATTTGTCACAGTGGGGCTAAACCAAAGTTATTAATCTCTAACAAGTATCAAGAATGCAGGGACAAAGCATTGCTGATTGAGGGTAGATTTATATTCTTTGGAAGCAAGAGAAGCAGTTGGTAATGTTGACATTCTATTTCTGAAATTTGAGAAGACTAACCAGCAATATTCTCTGGGTAGAAGTCATCCAGCGTCATAACAATGTAAGCAACAGACAACAATACCAACAACAGCCAGTATTTATCAAAGAGTTGGTAGACACATATAGTGCCTACATGGTATCAGCTCCTTTTAAGAACTCTATGCTCCAAGTCATATTGCACCCATTTCACAAAGGGGAAATAGACTCAAAGAGGTGACATAAATTACCCACCCTTACATAACTAGTAAGTGGCAGAGTCAGGATTAACACTCTGGTCTCTCTGATGCTAAAGCATGTCAATGCTCCAGAATTCTCATCAATGTAACATAAACATAGAGAAGGAAAAGACTCAAGAACGGGGTTCTGAAAGATGTCCTGGTTTAGGGGTTAAGCCATCCATGTTCTTTGTTAACTTGGGCAAAGTAATCATTTTCCTGGTCTCAAGTTTCATTAACTGAAATTTAAGGGACTGAGCTATAACTTCCAGGGCCCCTTTCAGGTTTTAAAGTGTATGGTTACTCTTCTGATAAAACCATCAACTCTATTTTAAATAAAAATTTAGTTTTTGCAATTGAACTTGATTGCTTCTACCTCAAAGATAAAGATGGCGTGTGAAATAAAGAGCTGTAAATGTCTTCCCAAGTGCTTAAGTCATTGTTTTTATTGCGCCAAAGTTTCATTAGCCCTAGAACCACATTGATGACTATTACTTGAGTAATTACTCTGTGCCAAGCACTCTTGTAAGAGTTTTAAACGTAGTATTTGGGTTTATCTGTTTGCAACTTATGAGATAGGATGTAATATTCACCTTATTTTACAGGTAGGGAAACTGAGGCACTATGAAAGGAAGTAACCTACCTGAAGTTACAAAAGTGGAAAGTGCTGGAGCCAGGATATGAACTTAAGCAGCTGGCTCTAGACTCTGGAGCCCAGACAGTTTTCTACAATCTACAGCCCATGTTATTAGCCAGTATACTAAGTTCCTTAACTTTTCAATTTCATTTCAAACAATATACTATCAACATTATATCAATTCTATTATCTTAAACAACTGAAGAGAAATCTTTGAAGCACAGTTTTTCTTCAGAGCAATGAAGAGAATCTAACTGTTCTTTACCTTGAAGTATTATATGTTCAGTGCATAACCATACAGATTTTTTTATCCTTAGAGAACATTACTGACAACTCTTCAAAAAAAGGACCACGTTACCATTGTTTCTTGAATGCACTACAGAACTTTTCAGATGAGAATGCAGTATAATCTCCCCTAAAGTGGAAATCAATGGGTCAAAGCCTTCTCTGAGAGCATGCACCCTATTAATCATGCAGATTTAATTTTCCCTATGATAGCCCCCAGGAATATCAAAGGTTTATGCCTCTTTCTTTTCTTTGGTTTTTAAATACACAGTGTAGTCATGACAGCAAATCAAACCTGTTAGTGGCATCAAACAGGTAGAATTGATGCCGGGAACAGGGCCACTGCAAATTTTATTAAAACTGCAATCACTGAGAGCACAACACACATTGGGGGTTGAAATACCTCTCTCTGTGGCATTTGTCATATTAAGAGCTGCAGCATAAACAAAGGAAAAAGTCAATCAAATGTATGTAAACATTACATGTTCAGTTCTACTTTTCTAGAATGCAGTAAGGAAATCTGATCTCTGGGAAAGAAGGTAGGCAGAGTCTAACATTTATGAAAACAGTCCTGAACTCTTAGATCTCTTGACATTTGCCTCGGTTTCATCCTATGTACATATATATTTGTTTGGTCTTTTAGAATTCTACTTATTTTATATACTGTGTATGTCTGCCAAAAATCAACAACAAAAGCCTCCCACAGAGCAAGTTATTCCTAAGGATATATGGTGAAGCTTTTCAGATTGCAGAGAAAGGGGCTGGCAGCAGGGAGGCACCCTGACTGGTGTTGGGAACCCTTGCATGGGAGCCAATTAAACTTGCCAGGTGGCTCACCTTTCCTCCTTACTCCCCAAAATGCCTCTCCCAGGTGTGGAGACATGGGTCTATTTTTGAGGCCTCCTGCAAACAAGGAGTTGTTTAAACATTAGAGGAGCCTATGATAACCCTCTACCTAGAAGGGTTCTGCTCTCTTCTAAATCTGCTTCTAGGGCTCTCATCTTCAGCTTTGTGCTACTGCCGAGTACCCCCTTCCCACTGGTGGTCACTGACTGAGAACCCTTGGTTTTAGCCTCTCTTCTGCCCAATCTTTTCCTTAATGGCTTAAAGCTCCAAGGGTAAATGAGGTAGTAATAGAAAATGCCATTACCAGGGAGCCCAATCCATTCCAATATCCATCTATTTTAACTGAGGTCTCAAGTATTCTACACTCAACCAGTTTCTACACACAAAGCTTGATTTGTCTGAATGTTATATTCATAGAATGCATAAGATCAGTGCTCATCTCCAAATAAGTAAATCATTTCATAATAAATTGAAGGATATAAGGGAACTCTAAGGGAAATATGTAAGAATGTAAGGGAAATATAAGAAAATTAGCTATTTGTAATTTTTTAAATAGATCTTTCCCAATGATAAAAAAATCTCAAAACAATAATCTTCCTGTTTATAAAAAGACTAATTATTTTATCATCTTAAATGTATTTAATTTCTGTGATGTTTATGAAATACATTTTTTAAAGGAAGAATATCCCTCAAGTCAAAATCAGGAAAGTAAAATAAGACTCTGGAAGCTTCATAGCTTCCCTTGATGGCAGCCTTTCCTTGATAACTCCAGCTCTACCACTCAAGTCATCATACTTCAAGGTGGTATCACCCTGCTGCTGAGTACTCAGGAGTGCTGAGTGACCTGGAGTACTTTGGAGTACTGAGCACTTGGGAGTACTCAGGGGAATACTGTTTAAGTTAAAGACACGTAGGAGAAATGATATGGATCATTCTTTGGATGCTCACATGCCTAAGGTAGAACATGAAGTAGGTTGGAAAGAGAGACAAGGCTGTCTCTTGATTTAGAAGGTAATTTTTTCTATAGGGCCCTGAGAAGTTACTTTGTCCATTTTCAATCAACCAGAACTAATGCAGTAAGAATCCTTGTTCATGGGTGAGGGGTGGGGGTGAGGCTACATGGAATTATGCTGCTGAAAAAGATATTTTTACCTTTGTGAGGAACTAATTAAAAGAAGTGATCTCAACAGAAGCAATATTTGAAGTCAAATATAAGTAAATATTTCTGGGAAATATGATTGATTTTTGTTCTATAATTGTATATTCATTGTCATATTTGGAGACAGCTAAGGAACCTTCTTAGCTAAAGGTCAGAAACCACAAATGAGGTAGGACTGCCTTTAAACAGGGTAAGAAAAATCTCAATTCCTGATATATTGAAATGCATGATAAAGAAACAAGAAATTAGCCAATGCTTGTTGTAAGAAACCAATGACTGGGAATTCACTCTAAAGATGGTAAAATATTTTAAAATGAGCACTTAGAAAATGAAACTTTCTATGAAACATGATATGTTTCATATTTCTCTGGCCCTCATCTATACTGCCATGAGGCCTGTCCTACAGCCCGTTGTCACAGAGGTACCTGAGAGAGGAGTTAATGTCTGCAGGGGAAGAGCCTCCATAGTTGTGAGGTTGCCATCTCTTTTCTGCCTTCCAGGCGTATATGGGATCTGGGAAACCAAAGACTTCCCTACCAAGGGCAAGCCAATACACCTATGTAGCTCTCACCCAGGAGGTGTGCTTCACTTTTCTATGGAAACTTACCTTTATTTTACCTATGAATCAATAACACCTGACCAAGTGTAGAAGATGTTCATTGAGAAATCAGAACCCAAATGGAATTTTAGTTGGGATCCTCCAAGCCACTATAGAATCATAAATTTTAGGTTTCTGCTCATAAGTAAGAAAGAAGAGTCAAACAAGAAGAGAATTCACCGCAGCTGCCACTCTCTGAAACTTTTCCCACTCCATCTAATTGGCTCCCTTACTTTCCCAACTTACTGTCTTTATGGATTAATTCCTCCCCTAAGGAAATGGCAGCTTCCATGTTCTGTTTATTATGACCCCACCCTTTACATTCTTTGGTTCAATACCCCAGTGTAGTGAATATCTAATCAATATAGGAATCAATTGCCTTTGACAAAACTTTTTCCATCCCTGAATTTGTTCTAAAGCAGAATGGAGCAACAGAACTACAAAAATAGTATATCAAACCAATGAACAGAAAGGTTGATGTCACTTGATTAAAATAGTTTATTTGGAAGAAGTAATTTTTTCCAAAGCAAGCTTTCATTCTTTCTAATTATAAAGGCCTCTGTATAAAAGTTCAGAAAGTCTAAAGCTGTATAAAGTGTGTGATGGAAGGTAACCACCCCTCGAGTAATTCTGTATGCAGAGACGATGACAGTTAACAATCTGCTACTTCTACTCCAATGTATGAAAGTGAAAGTCACTCAGTAGGGTCTGATTCTTTGCAACCCCAGGGAATATACAGTCCATGGAATTCTTCAGGCCAGAATACTGGAGTGGGTAGCTGTTCCCTTCTCCAGGGAATCTTCCCAACCCAGGGATTAAACCCAGGTTTTCCACATTGCAGGCAGATTCTCCACCAGCTGAGCCACCAGGGAAGCCCAATGTATAATATATAACATACTGTTCTTTGACTTATTTTTTTTACTTATGAACACATTAATATTTCTAATGGGTTAATGTTTCTAAAGAAATAGGATAGTGCCTTGTATATAGTTGCAAAGAGTCAGATGCGACTGAGCAACTTTCATTTTCTTTTTCACTTGTACACGATGAGCACTATATAAGTGTTAATAATAAAGACAGCTGATAATTATATTATGCTTTCTGTGTGCCAGTAATAATTCATGTAGTCACTACAACAACCTAAGAGGTAGGTGCTATTTTTACCCCTGTTTTAGAGATGAGGAAACTGAAATTCAGAGATAGGAAACATACTCAGGTTACATATATGGTGGATAGTTATAGATGTTACTACTTATAGATTGATCTCATCCTTTTTTAATGGTCTACATGAATTTCATCACACAATGTCAGCCTCTTATTGATGTAAATTTAAATTATATTTAAAAATTTGTTGTTATAAACAACTTTGTGATAATCTTACTTTGGGTAATATACCATTATCCATCCACTGAATTTTAACTTTAGTCTTCAATTTTAACATATTTCACTTGTTAAAATTATATTTAATTCTTTATCAGACTTGCCTTTCTTCTTCCTAATGTATTTTTCTTTTTTGTTGTTGCCCCTTTTGTGTGTTTCATTTTAACATATTCATTTGAGAGTATTTATTATATTGTATTGTTAATTGGATCTCCTGGGGCTTAAATCTCTTTATATATTGTGTTAGCTACCTCTCACTCAAGGCAGGTTGTTTCCTGTGGATGTGATAATTTTGCATTGTGAATGCATCCTCAGTGTGGCTTTATCTAAACCCTAACCTGTGTAAAATGCTTTGTTTTTCAGCTTTTTTGTTGTTAAATTTTTGACCTGAGACTAATTTTTTCTTTAAATTATAATTTATTTACAATATTGTATTAGTTTAAGGTGTACAGCAAAGTGATTCAGTTATTATTTTCAGATTATATTCCATTATAGGTTAAAGATATCAAACGTAATTCCCCTGTGCAATACAGTGAATCCTTGTTGCTTCTCAATTTTATGTAGTTTGTTAATCCCATACTGCTAATTTGTCCCTCCCTCCCTTCTTGTCCCCTTTTTTAACAATAAGTTTGTTTTCTGTGTTAGTGAATCTGTTTCTGTTTGTATGTAGATGTATTATAGTTTAGGTTTCACGTATGACTCATATAGTGTTTGTCTTTGTCTGACTTACCTCACTAAGTATAATATTCTCTAAATCCATGTTACTGCAAATGACAATTATTTCATTGTTTTTTATAGTCAGTTAATATTCCAGTGTATATATACCACATTTTCTTAAGCCAATTATTTGTTGATGGGCACTTGGGTTGCTTCTATGTCTTGGCTATTGCATGTATCTTTTCAAATTCAAGTTTTCATTTTTTCTGGATACATGCCCTGGAGTGGGATCGCTGGATCATATAGTAGTTCTATTTTTAGTTTTTTAAGGAACCTCCATACTCTTTTGTTGTAGCTGTACCAATTTGCATTTCCCTCAACAGCACAGTAGGGTTCCCTCTTCTCCACACCCACTATAGAATTAATTATTTGTAGACATTTTGATAATAGACGTTCTGGTCAATGTGGGGTGGTACCTCATTGTGGTTTTGATTTGCATTTCTCTATTAATTAGCAGTGATGAGCATCTTTTTCTGTGCCTGTTGGCCATCTCTATGTCTTCTTTGGAAGACCTAGGACTAGTTTATATGTTAGTTTCTCTAGCTGGGGATTCCTAAACTGGCTGTGCTGGCAGCATGAATTCAAAATCAAGTATAATTGAGATATAGTCTTGAGTGTTGGATATTCATTCATAAGAAAACTTCTTTTTTCTTCTAATGGAGAGACAGACAAGCCTCTGTATTGCCTTTCTTTGCTGATGGGTAGAATTTTGCTGGCCCACCTTTTCACTTTTATGGGTCTCAACTCTATACAAGGGTATCGATGCCAGCTTCCACTTCACAGGGGCACAAGACTTTGACTTCTGTCCCTTTAAGAGTCTTAAAAGCTGACCTTACACATTACAGAAATGGGCACCTGTCTTATTACGTGGAGGACAATTTCCAACCACCCCATGATCTTACTGCTCTGCTTTTCAAATTTCTATTCATTCCTCACTTCAGAAAATGTATGTTGTTTCCTTATGAGTTATACAATGAACCTGGCATTTCTAACTGTTTGTAGTAGGAAGATTTTCATGTTATCTTGTCTATCATGTTGCTGGAGCTCTGTGTTTGATCCCAGGCTTGTGTATTTAGTACATAAAGATTCCGTGAGTCATCATTTCAAGCATTCTCAACTTTCTTGCCCTCTTTTCCTTCCTGGCAAAGCTCCAATGCTTACACCTTGCCTTTGGATTTGGCTTTCTACTTTTTCTGACTTATACCTATACTGCCATGCAAACCTGGAGGAAAAGCTTAGAATGAAGCAAATTGCTGCCAGTCTGTATTCCTAGTCCTGTTCTCTGCTGAAACCTTCATGTTGTCCAGCAAGCCTAGTTTTCCTGTGAGTCATCTCCCCCATTACCCACAGCTATTTAAAAACCTCCTCATCCCTCTGCCCTCCTTTATAGGAGTATTTTCAGAAGATAATCTTACTTCCTACAGGACACAGAGCCCATCAGAACAGAGCTTTCTCATATTCCATCCACCTAATTTATGAACTCATTCATACTGGAAGACACCCCTTTTCTCCTTTCTCCTGATTACAAGGAAGGAAGTTTCTTTTTCCTGTCTAAGTACAGTAATCATGTAATTTACCATTGAAGCCAGGATATTTTTGAAAGTAAAAGAGGTACTCTATTAATAATTATTCTAGGATGACAGGTGTAAACCAGAACAGGGTAAACTGGGTCATGTGGTCACCCCCATAAAAAGTTTATCGCTGAATTCATCTCTTTTACCTTCTCCAGTACCACAGTCCCTTGAATATTCAGCTTCTCTCTTGTATATTTAAATTTTTCTTCTCTCTGGGTTCCTTCTCATTAATATTTTAACATTTCCCATTTTTTAAAAATACATTTCAATCTTTTTTAAAAGAGAAATTATGCAAAACCACACTACCTGTGTGCCAACAAGGCCTCCAACTACTGCTCGCTTTTTGGACTCATCTCTTTTCTCTGCCAAATGTATTGGGGAAAAGTAAATCTACATCTACTATCTCTCTTCTTCAATTCCCATTCTCCTTCACTCACAGAATTCTGGCTTCTTCCCCCTCCGTTCTGATCCTAATCTTGACAATGTCACACGTGATTCTCCTATTATTTAACAGAACAGACTGTACGCGGCGTTAATCTGTTACTTAGGCGCCTCTATCTGTGCAGCCTTGAGCGAGTTAGTTACCCCGTGTGTTCCTTGGTTTCCTAAAATGGTGCACTATAGGTTCTTCCTCACTGAATGCTAGTGAAAATTAAATAAAAGAATCTCTGTAAAGCATTTAGTGCTTTAAAATGTTAGACATCACATTGTTCATCCTTTTGGAAAGATATCCATTTTTGGTCATGGTGGAATTGGATTGTTCCATCAGTAATTTTGCATGTCACTCTTCGAACCTTTTAAGGCAAGGCAGAAAGGTAGAACCTTTTTTAATAAGATAGGATAGCAAAGAGCCTGTTTTGTTCTGTTTTTTAATTTATTTGACTACACTGCGTGTGCAATCTAGTTCCCTGACCAGGGATCAAACCCAGGCCCTTGCATGGGGAGGACAGAGTCTTAACTTATGAACCACCAGGGAAGTCCTCTAAAATATCTTCACATTGCTATTCCAGTGACCCAGCAGCCTGAGGATGGCAGTCTAGAGAGGGAACTTCACTTCTGTGTCCAGCGGTATTTCTTTCACCTTTGTTACGGCTGCTAAGGTTTAGTAAAACACAATGTACCAAATCTATATAAACTGGTAAGGTTAACCTCGTTAGACGCTCATGACGGCAGACAAACCCTATCTTTCCCTGGCGTACCTATTTGCCATAAACGCAGCCCAGCATCAAACAGCACTTACAGGGCTCTCATTCTGATTTGCTCAAACTGATTTGCAGCGTTACTGACACAATACGTAACAAATGCTTCATCTTCAGCCCTCACGGCTGCCAAGACAGCAGGCATTTGCTGGCGTATTGGGATTCTTCCAGAGACTTCTTAGTTGCTCTTTTACCTGCTCTGAGTTGTTGATTTAATTGACCCTTCTTTTAAATAGTTCGTGTCTGTGTTATATCTTGTGGACATGCCTCAGCTATTTCTTTAAGTGGAAGCCAACCTCACAGAGCATCAAGAGCCCAAACAGATTTGCTGCAATACTTACGTTCTAATAGTAATAATTTTAGTTGATGCTATTTACTAAATGCAAAGTATATACCAGCAGTTGTGCTAAGCATGTCACATGTTTTTGTGTATATTGACTACTTTAATAGGGACTAGAATGAAGTAGAAATAGACATGTGTGCTAAAATGAGCCTATTACTTCCTGGTAAAGTACCTTTAAATGATATTATGAGCTTTCAGTACTAGCAACTTGAATAAAATGTCTTGCATATATTACTTGTTAACACAATGAACATGACTATTTAAATGTTAGGAAGGAGAGCGTTCAGTTTTACTGATAGGCATGATACAAAACGAAATGGCAAGGCAAGACTAAGCTGTGTAATTAAACTCCAGCTAATGAGATTTGTGATAATTTTCTCTAGGCGAAAACTAATGTAAATTGTTCCATTATCTTTGGAGACAGTAACCTAGCCAATTGATGTTTTATGTTATGAATCAGAGGGCTCATATTTCATGCCTTGAAGAGAAAAAATCTTCATGATATTGTCTATAAATGGCTAACATTTGTTCTGTATCCCTCCACACTTAGCTCAAGGAAACACTGAATCTAGGCAGACATTCACTGTGTCTGAAAGTGTGACCAAATGTGTTTGTATGATTATTTAATTTTCACTCAGTGAGTTACATCAGGTGGTGGTTGCATTCTGAACTTTAAATAGCATTGATCATTTAAAAGATATTAAATTCTAGCAGCTGTGCTAAAAATATATCCTTTTTGTGTCTGACAACCACAATTTTCTCCAATTTCATTCCTTTCCATAACAGTTAGTAGATAAAAGATCATTAAAGCTGTGAGAATATCTAGCTAGGCAATAAAGATAATCTCACAGGAGCTAATAGAAAACTATGATTGAGAAGAAACATAGGAAGGGGTCAATTTGGGCTTAAGAGAAAGGTGACATCAAAGTAAGCCGGGGAAACTGTGAAACCTTTCCCAATTGAAATGTAATTTGTGTCAATGTGTGATAATCACTTTATTGATCAGATAACAGTAAAGCAGAAAAGGAAGTGATAATTCTTATAGTCAACGTTCCTTGAGTGTTTATAAAGGGCCAGACACTGAGCTAAATACTACCAGTAACTTATCTCACTGAATACTCACAATAAACTCCACTTTGCAGGTAAGAATTGAGAACCAGAGAGGTTAATTCTAAGGCTTATGACAGGAAAAGGTGGAAAAAGTTTTGTACTCAGTTTCCTTACCTAGTATAGGCATGCTGAAAGTTTCTCTTTTTAAGCAAAGCTGATATAATTTCAGGTCAAGAGGGAACTGATGACTAAATGGATGGAATCCCTAGCTCAATCTGGATTCTGATTTCTCAGTGAAGATCTTTTACAACCAGCTGTTGAATTAATTGACTTTAAGGAACATTTTCAAAAATGTGAAATATCTTGACAGTGTAACTCACAGAAGTAGGACCATTTGGAGTTATACATTTTAAGTCAGTATTTTATTTTTCTTAAGCTTTGTGACAGAATACAATCTGGAAAGAAGTTACATTTTTCTTTTGATACATTTTTTAAGACACATATTTTATGCTGAGAAAGATGAGTATCTTCAAGTTGGTAAACAAGGGAGTGTTGTCTAAGCCAGGAAGATATTCTAAACAGTATCCTACTGTTTTAGTACTATAGTCTGTTTCAGTCAACTGATGGAATATAGACGGAATATGACCTATTGTTTAATAGGAACAATTAAAGGAACTTTTTTTCCCTTCTTTCAATTTTTGAGTGTTGACTTGATGGCCTAATATCTGGAATAATTGAGGGCACTAAACTCCCAACTGCTTCTCTGTTTTGAAAGATGAAGTACAGCCTTCACAGTAGAGCGTGAGGCCTTCTGCTAACACTGTCATGAGAAGAAACACATTCCTTACCCTCCACTTCCAGCTTCACCAGTTTGGAATAGGCCGTCCCAAGGCTGTTTTTTGCCACACATCGATAATGTCCTGCATCTTCCTTTTGTACATTATGAATCCTTAAGCTCCCAGATTCAAGAACCGCAGTTCGGGAATTTTCCTGCCAGAGACAGGTACATGAATTTTACATGAAGCTGAGTCTGTCAAGGATATATTTGCTCTATTTCATCAAGTCATCCTTATCACTCATCAGAAATATTATTTTAACATTTACTTGACATTTATTATGGATAACATACAGTAATAAATGAGATAGTATAAGATTCCCTTATAAAAATAAATTTTAATAACAATACCATAAGATATAGTTATTTTTATTTTCTTACAATACATGAGGACCCCAAGGCGTATTGGCTGTCCTAAATCAACAAGCCTTATTTTAGAATTTGATATCCGAAAAAAGTCACACCCAAGTTTGTTTGGTTAAAAGCATTGCTCTTAACAAGCATACTTGCTGCCTATATGGGATCCTTTTGAAAGTTGGAAAACTACAGAAAATACAAAAACTGATCTTTATAATTAAAATATTACATCTATATTCTCTTTGGAGATCTAAATTCAGTAGTATATAGAGAGCCACTCCTTTTACTGTAGAAAATATAACAAAAGGAAAGCCAGAAAATTATATAGATTATCACAAAAATGAAAATTATTTGTTTTATTTTAAATAAAACAAAGCTAATTGATATTATGTTGTATTTCAATTAATTGATAGAGATCCACACCTATTTATCCCCCCTTGGAATACTCAGAGTATTGTAATATGGAAAACATATTGTCTGTGACCTCACTGAGTTCACAGAATTTTATGCAAGGATGGAAAGAGACAATGATGGTGCAGAATAGTAATAAGTCAATAAATGTAGGTATAACATACAAAAGCAGTACAAAATAAACATGTGAATAATGTATTTCAAGTTTGACTACTGTATATGATTAAGGTCATTGTTAAAGTCACCAGTTTGGGGTCTTGATGCTCTAACTTCAATCCAGAATGTTCTCATTCCTTTTCTTCCAAATCTCATTTCTTTCTCTCTCCTTCTAGAAGCTATTTGTCAGGTCTAAAACTTGAAGCTTAGTTCCTTTTTTTTTAAAAAAAATCTCTTTGAGTCTGAAAGATTCAATGTTAAAAAAAAAAATGTTTCAAATACCAACCAACTGACCAACCAACAAAGAAGACTCTAGCTAAGCTTTGCGCTGCCTTTTTTTTAATCATCCTTAACACTACTGGTCCCTATCTCTTTTCTTTCCTACTCAGCCCCAACTGGAATGCCTTACAATTTGCATATACTATATATATAGGTTTGGTTACAACATTGTACATGGGAAATATCTAGATTTGGTTAAAATGTTGTACATGGAAAATATTTTATACTAGAAGTTTGTAAGTGTGTGACTGAATTTGCAAAGGATTATTGTACTTGAAAATATGTTGCATAGACATGTTTTAGCATAGTCATCACTTACCCTGAGAGCACTGTCCCCCTTGATCCATGACACTGATGGTTTGGGATTGCCCATTGTAGTACATGGTAGGACTGCCTTTAATCCTTCTATTATTTTTACATTTATGGGAGGACGAGTTATTTTAGGTTCTAAAGGAAAATAAAGGAAAAAATTAAAAAGGCAATTTGAATTTACTAAACTTAGAATTTCTAACTTTATGCTTAATTCTTAATATCCATTAAAAATATTCTTAGGTGTATTATAATACAGAACTCACCAAGTGCTGAGCCATGTTTTTAGTGGATATCAAACAGAATTAATTTTTTTAAATTTAGATTACCTCTGTTTTATCTTATTTGAAAAAAATCAATTCATAAATATATTAGGAGCATGAAATTATCATAGTGGTCTTCACTTTTAAAAATAGTTAATAAAAAGTTGATTAAAATCAGCTGTTGCTGTAACAACTCAAAGTAATTCATAGCAACAGATATGAAAACATATGAAAATAAAGGTTTGATATGTTTACATTTGTATACAATTCTGAGTTATGACCTACTGTCCCTTTAGTTTCCATCTTAATTTGACCATTAAATTTGATGGTTAAAAATTAGATATATTTGTCCTCTAGAAAATAAATCAGATATTACTATATTTATAATCAGAGAAATTCTGTAATATAATTCAGAGTAACTCTACTCTGCAAAGCAAACTTGTATATACTGTGAAACACTCCTAAATTAATTTTTTCAGAAGAAATAGTTTATGTCAGTTAATTTTTAGTCTCCAATACTGAGCTTTCAGAGGAAGAAGTTATTAAATCTAATGTATAGAAGAATTGACAAGTTCAGGATGCCAGTTAATTTGCTATGTGAAACATTCATAAAATAATGAAAATTAAATTTATTTCCTTAGGAATTTTATGTTACAGATATCAGATAGAGGACTATCAAATAGTTGATATGCCTGTGATATAATCAAAGACAGTGTTAGTCATTCTTTTCATTGGCTCCCTGTACTGATCCCTATGGCAAACCTGAGTCACAGATAATGTCTTAGGCAGAAAATCTTTATTTAAAGCAAATAATTCCTATCTTCTTAGTGAAAAAGATATCTTTGCCATCTATTGATGAGAGGTCAGGAGAACCTTTGTGAGTAATTGATGATGAAGTAAACTAGGAATTAATTGAGTACTGATGTGGAGTGATGGATTCCCCACTCTAAGGGAGCATGATTCAGGTGGAGCCATGAGCAGTGACTAATCAGAACTGGTTATTCTGTCAAAGTTGGATGCTGGAGGTGTCCTGCTATGCCAAAATTGAGCCTTTAGTTGTTGGACCATAAAGAATCTGTGGGAAGGAGCTCCCCAAGGAGGTCCTAGGTAGTAGGAGTAGCAATGAGGGTAGGGACCTTGTGGGTCTCAGAAAAAGCTCTTTAGCAAGCAGTGTGGAAGCATTCCAAAATGTTAACAACTGGGATGGCCACACCAGTGTATATCCACACTAGGTGTGTTTTCTGAAAGAGAGAGTGGAGAAAAGAAGAGGAGAGAAGCAGAAAAGGGGGTTTAGGGCAGAAACAAAATTAAGAACACTTAATGCCAGAATGAATACGAACAATACTTGAAGGAAAAGTAGTACCATAAAGCAGTGAAGTACTTAAACATGCTCTGTCTTTGGAATCACACTTTGATTCATCAGCAAAATAGATCCTTCTTCCTTACTTGGTGTTCTTACTGCCCCATATGCTGAAAGAAAACCTATTTGTGGGTACATCCTGACCTACTTACTCTCAGAATCTCCAGATCAGCTTTTCCCATGATGTCCTCACTACTTACCTATTACAGTTAATCTCGGACATCATTTCTAGGTGTGATAATAAAAGATTAACAGACATCTGAGAAAGACCATGAACGTGAAGGAAAAGAACCAAAATAAAATCAAAACAGCATTAAGAAAGCAGAAGCAAAGCAGGGGGGAAAATGGTTTTTAAAAATGTATAAATAGTATCCTTAGATAAGTGAATACTGCACCATGCAACACATAGAGTTGGCTATGAAAAACAGCAATCAGGGAAGAAAGAACACCTGGAAATTAAACATAAGGGTTTTTAGGTCAAAGTACTAATGATGACATCAGAATAGCAGCATGATTATATTAAAGACCAAATACATGAAATAGAAGGAAAAGTCAAGCAAATCTAGAATGTAGAATATCAAGATATGTAGAAAATATGAGGATAAGCTTGGAGTTACAAAAAAACAAAAAAGCAAACCTAATATTGATTGATTAAAAGTTTAAGAATGAGATCAAATGAAGAAGAAAATAGGCAAAAAGTTGGGGGGTGGGAAACTTTGGTTTTTAGAGCAAAATGGCTCACCTAAGACTAAGTATTAAACACAAGCCTGTTGAATTCTTATCAGTGTGAAACATTAAGAATTCTAGAAATATTAAAATTCAAAAAAATTTAGGATAAACATCAGGTTTATGTGTAAACAAATAAGAGAAAGATTTCTTATCTTCAACCTAAAATGTCATATGGCAATGAATAATTGTTTATTAAAGCCTAAAGGAAAAGCCTTTTAAAACTCCCATCTGTACTGAGACAAATTATTTACTCAAGATTGAGGACAAAATAAAGACTTTCAGCCATGCAAACATTCATAAAATACATCTCTTGTGTTCACACTGAAAAGAAGCAGTGAGTGACTTCCTCCAGCAACACAATAGTAACAAAACTGAAAGGTAAAAGATGAAAGAAATAGTGATGAAAATCAACAATAAAAAGTCACGGTAAAGGTCACAGGCAGAACTGGATTTCACCATGATTTGTATGGTGCTAATATGCATATTTCTGTGATTCTTCCCATCAGTGGTGTGATGCCAGAGAGGAGAAAATAAAGGTTATGTTATTACAAGGTTGAGAGTTTACAAGCACAAGGGTTCATGAGATTTGAGGATGCTGGTAAGGTCTGCGTGATGATGCCACACCAGGGAGAAGAGAGAAGGAAGGGAAGAGAGAACTGAATGAAGTGTCCATTGGGGGATCAATGAAACAGAGAGAGGAGTTAAGAGCAGGAGCATGACCGTGATGGTGATGGTTTGGAGTGGGAAGAAGGGCATGAGGGGGCTGGACTCTGTTCTTAGCTGAGAAAGAGATCGATAAAGTTTGTCCCTTCTTTTTGAAGGCAAGTCCTGAGTGTGAGAAAGCACTTCCCTCATCAGACAGAACTGGAAATAGAAATGTCCATGTTCAGAATGTGACCTAATAGGGTTTAATATATGAAATACATTCTCTTTCCTGGGGTACCAAGATCATAGATTGGATAGACTGATAAAGAGTTAAGGTTAACATCACTGGACTTGTGAAGGTCAAGGGGCTGACCTTCACGTGGATCCACAATGGGATGACGTGGATAGTGGTTCTGTTTCATGGCTGTTAAAATCCCTTAGGATAATGGCAGGAGTAGGATTGGATAGAAAGATAATAAATCTGAAATCAAAATCTTTGAGAAATGTGGGAGAGGACCCCGAAGTGAGTAGATGATGAATAGAGTTAGAGAGATTGGTCAAAATGGTATAAGCCTTCAGGAAAGGAAAGGTTTCGCACAGGAATGCAAAATATAATGGCTTAAAAGCAGCAATGAACCATCAGTACCTGCTAGTCTTGTTGGCTTGAAATGGGTAAGAAATAAACCGCCTCCCTTTAAACAGAAAAGTCACTCAAGAAAATCAGGTTTGAAATAAGGCAAAAGGGTAGACTAAGTGTCTGCAAAGAGGTTAGAGATCAAAAGGGCATCTGGTTGTAATGAAACTGTTTCAAGTTAAAGGTACAGGGTAAAGATTTTAAAGGGGAGTTCCTGGTGAAAGATTTCATGGTGGTGCAAATAAAGAGCCATCATAAAGGCTAGAAAATGGGAGACGGCAGAAAGCGATGAGGCTTGCCTGTAGGGTGGTGGGTGATGGCAGGAATAAAAGGTGTGGAACTGTCTCGAGGTTGTGATTTGAACTTGAACTTGCCTGGCTGCCCAACCTCCAGATATGCAAGAGGCTCTGTTTACTGCCTGCCTCAAAGTGTACCTCGTCAGCTTAGAAATCAACGGAGGAGTCTCTTCCCCACTCACTCATCTTCACTTGTAGAGCTCCACAGCTCTCGGCGGCTCCTCCCACACCATTGTCGGCGATGCAGCAGTAAACCCCATCGTCACTGTCTTCCACGCTCAGGATGGTGAGGAGCTGACCATGCTCCCGAATGCTGTACCGGGTATCAAAGAGCCTGTGGGTCACAGACGATTGTGGCAGGTTAGGGCCCCATCTGTGATGTTTTTGACTATGATTATACGATCCAGCAGATGATTTACCAATGGATGAAGTAGATTAAAGGGAAGAGGAAACTGGAGTAAGTTCTAAATAATGGAATAAGCTTATTTGGGAGTCAAAAGTTAGTATTTTCTAATCTTTCCTAGGCTCCAATAATCAAAGCAGTGCTGAGTCCTTCAGAAATAATTTTGAAAGGTGATGTCTATTGATAGGACCCACCCAACAAAAAATTTACTTTATTTAAGAAAGTATATCATTACCCAAGATATGAGTCCTCTCCCATATTCACTGGGAATAGCAGCCAGATAAGGAACACACACACACATGACTTGCAGAAAGGGATTAACAGATACACACTACTATATATAAAATTGATAAACAACAAGGACCTGTTGTATAGCACAAGGAAATATATTCAGTATATTATAATAACCTATAATGGAAAAAAAATCTGAAAAAGAGTATATACACACACACACTGAATCACTTTGCTATACATCTGAAACTAACACAGCATTGTAAATCAGCTATGTGTCTGCCATGCTCAGTCGCTCAGTCATGTCCAGCTCTTTATGACCCCCTGGTCAATAGCCCACCAGGCTCCTCTGTCCATGGAATTTTCCAGGCAAGAATTCTGGAGCAGGTTTCCATTTCCTGCTCTGGGGGATCTTCCTGGCCCAGGGGTTGAACCTGCGTCTCTTGTGTCTCCTGCATTGGCAGGAAGATTCTTTACTAGTGTGCCACCTGGTAAGTCCCAAATCAACTATACTTCAATTTTAAAAAATAGAAAAAAGGAAGGGTTAAATATATATATTGGATTCACTAACAGTTGACTAAGTATTTTTTCATTTATTAATCAAATGTTTGTTGTGTGCCTAACGAGTCCCAGGCATAATTCTAGTTCTGTGGGATACATAGGGAGCACAACAGGCTCACGCTGTAAAAATATATTTTACATATATTATCTCACTAAATGGCACACAACCTGAATGTTAAGAAGGGAATTAGGACAATAGAAAGAAACATAGGGGAAATGACAACCTAAAAGTGAGTTTTATGACCAAATAAAAATGCTTTATGCAACAAGATATATTAAGCAGAGTAAACCCTCCGTCAGAGATCCATGTCTTAATCCCCAGAACCTGTGAATATGTTACCTTACATGGCAAAAGGGAGTTTGCAGATGTTAAGAATCTTAAAATGGAGTATCATGAATTATCCAGATGGGCCCTATGTAATCATGCACGCTTGTATGCTGTGTCGCTTCAGTCGTGTCTGACTCTTTGCAGCCTATCAACCAGGACTGTAGCCTGCCAGGTTTCTCTGTCCATGGGGTTCTCCAGGCCAGAATACTGGAGTGGGTATGGAGTTTCCCATACCACCAGAAAATACTGGTTTCTCCATGGCCACTCTTCCAAGGGATCTTCCTGACCCAGAGATCAAACCCACATCTCTTACGTGTCCTGCATTGGCAGGCAGATTCTTTACCACTAGCCCCACCTAATAGTGAATGTCCTTAAAAGATGGAAGAGAAAAGCAGAAGGACCAGAGAATGAGATGTGATGAGGCTGGAGTGATGCAGTTGCTGGCTTTCAAAATGGAGCAAAGGGCCAAGAAATGCAGGCAAGAAATCAGATTTTCCTCTAGTGCCTCCAGAAAGAATACAGCCCTGTCAACACTTTGATTTTAGCCCAAAGAGACCGATTTCAGACTTCTGAACTCCAAAACTGTAAGATACAGATTTATGTTGTGTCAAACCACTAATTTTATGGTAATTTGTTACAGTAGAAATGGAAAAAAAAATAATACAGCCTGAAAACAAAAGATGTAAAGGAAATGGATTCTTGATTTCAAATTCGATGGATGGCCCCCATCACGCACAGATCTTAAAGAGGAAAGAAAGATATGGTAATTTTTGGTCTATGTGACTAAGGATGATATAATCACTGGGTAGTTCATTAAATCACATTAAATAACTGGGGATAGCCATGATACTGACTCTCATGTAATTTTTGCTTTGCTTTTGTTTTTTGCTATGTTATGTTTGCATGGAAAATGTGAATATTGGAATATTTTACAGATGTGCTTGTGGACTAAGAGTCCAGCCACTCTGTGAAATAGAAACTTTCAAGATTTATAATCTGTTGTATCATTGCTGATTAAAGTATATAAATCACATGGAGATTGTGAGGGACACAAGTATTTATAATTTTCAAGATATAAATTGTTTTCCTCAGGTGTACATAGCCTAGTGATTCATATGTTTACAGATTATACTCCATTAAAAGTTATTACAAGATAATGGCTATAGTTCCCTGTGCTGGATGGTATATCCTGTTGCTCATTTATTTTCTATGTAGTAATCCCAGGTGGTGTGAGTGTGAAGAAGCTGCCTGCCAATGCAGGTGCTGAAAGAGGTGCAGGTTGGATCCCTGGGTCAGGGAGATCCCCTGGAGAAGAAAATGGCAAACCACTCCAGTAATCTTGCTTGGAGAATCTTATGGACAGAGGAGCCTGGAGGGCTGTAGTCCTTGGAATCGCAAAGAGTTGGACATGACTGAAGCGATGATACAC